>VURO01047759.1:0-13562 GCA_015108175.1 Pelvicachromis taeniatus
TGTTTGCGCAGAGGTGCCATCTAGTGCACAGCTGACTTCAGCACTTTAAGAGGAGACAATCCTCCCCTGGGAGCTTCTGTAATGAAAAATGAAAAGAAACAAACAAACAAAAAAGATTTTCCTATTAACTATCTAATAATATCTAATAAGTTTGTCTAACTTTAAGTATTTGCAGTACATTTTTAAGTATGAATAACTAATATTGAAATTAATGCCCAGCATTGTGAAAACCTGTGCCCTTTTTGAAAAAATCCTTTAGCTATTTGTTGAATTTCCAAGGAAAATGTCAACGTGCAGATGATTTACACTTTTTCACATTTCTTAATATTCATTCAAAACACCGCGCTAGCGATTAACAAAAATCACCCAAGTGTAATGAACCACTGCTGCTTTCAAAGGACTGATTTTTCTTGAATGAAGAAAAGAAAACAACTTGATATGAGTTATAACTTCACATTAGGTAGATGTTAGGACAACCAGAAATACTACACGCACTGTACGCCTGAACTAAGTGTTACAGCCTGTCTTCTAAATTCTTACAGACATGTGGTCATAATGTGCTGGTTTTGACTGCTGTGCACACGCGTCTCAGTAGAGCATTCAACGCTTGGTTTCTCATAAACCCTTAAAACCAGCAGCACAGACACAGGAAGCCCTTTTCATTGAGAGTGCAGTGCAAAAAGTCTTCAGTTTCTTTATATTTTCTTTATATTCTTGTGATTACTTAAAAGTGGTCTTGAGCAATAGTTCTCCAGACTGATCAACCTGTGGGTAAATGTGAAATCCTGAGGTCTGGTTATTCATCTGCCAAAAACAAAATGTGATTGTACAGTTATTGTTTGATGGAGGTTTTTGCCTTTTTTTGTGGAAAATGGAAAACAAGAACAGGCAGCAGAGACTCTTAGCCAGAAACCTTTTTGCTGCCACTGCTCCCCATCGTCATTTAAAATGTCATTTAATTTTCCTTGACATCGAATGCAAAATGTGTCCATATGTCTACTCTACTTGGTGAAAGTAGGAAGAAAAAACTCTTGTTTAACAGGAAGAAACCTCTAGCAGAACCAGGCTCTGGGAGCGGCCATTTTCCATGACCAGCTGAATCTTTTGTTTTGTCTTCCTCCCCTCCACCCCAATCAGTTGCGGGAGATGGCGCTGCCTTCCTGTACTTGGGAGTACCTCGTGGAGTACCAGGGCATCATCCTATCCCCGGACAGTGGTGGTCTATGTAGCTGTGCTCTTCCTTCTGAAGTCAAGCACCATCTCTCTGGTCTTGTTTACATCACTCCACAAAATCATCCACTAGTGCTCCGTACCTATGCTCCCATCCATCATGTTTATATCTAACCATTGCAGAATCCTCAGTGTTTCTGTGGGCAGCACAACTTTGAGTTCTACTGAAAGTCTGAGGTGTACGAGGTGAACAGGTATGGAAACCGGACAGTGCTCTTTTGAGCTCACGCAATGCATATCACCAACTCAGACGGAGCTCTGCTCATCTGACATACTGCGGCCTGTAATGTAGTAATCCATGAGACGGTGGACATGTTTCCTGGCATTTACCTCAGTGATACTTGTTGGTACTTGGTGGACAAGAGCTTGAAAAAAAATAAATGTTCTTAATGAATTTATTTTAAGTGGAAACTTTGTGTTTGCATGACGTAGGAAAACGATAGACTAATCAGATTTTTCAAAAATTTATTTAAAACTGTATTTTGTCTTCATTAGTACTTTATAACTGAAGTTACTAATACATTTACAGGTTTATAACAATATGGTATATTAATAAAAAATACAGTTGCACATTTTTCAGTTGGTTCAGTAAGCTGTAGGATGTTTACTTCATCTGGAGCCCCTTTGGTGTAAGAGAGAGAAATATATGAGCAGTAATTCACGTCACACATCAGGCTCTCTCAGATCTTCTCCAGTGTCTGTAGGCTGATAAGTCTCTGTGGGTCAGATAAAGAGATGATTACAAACACAAACCAAGATGTGGCACAAAAGTTGCTATACCTGTGGTTAAATGTCAAAAACCTAAGCTCTGGTTCTTCATGTGCCTGAACAAAACACAATCATGCAGTTATTCCTTTTCAGTCACCATGTGTTAATAGATCTCCCTGCATTCAACCATACTTATTATTAATCTCTGGCTCTCTTCCACAGCATGTTTTTTATCCTGTCTTCCTTCTTTCACCCCAACCAGTCGCAGCAGATGGCCCCGCCCCTCCCTGAGCCTGGTTCTGCCGGAGGTTTCTTCCTGTTAAAAGGGAGTTTTTCCTTCCCACTGTTGCCAAAGTGCTTGCTCATAGGGGGTCATATGATTGTTGGGTTTTTCACCCTATGTATTATTGTAGGGTCTACCTTACAATGTAAAGCGCCTTGAGGCGACAGTTGTTGTTATTTGGCGCTATATAAATAAAATTGAATTGAATTGAATTGAATTGAATTGAATTGAATTGAATTGAATTGAAGTGAAGTGAAATGAAGTGAATTATTCTTTGATGCGGTGTTTTAGTGCTGTTTTGTCTTTTTTTTGTGGAGAATGGAAAACAAGAACAGGCAGCAGAGACTCTTAGCCAGAAAACGTTTTGTTGCCTCTGTTCCTCGTGTTTGTAGTTTGTTACGATTCAGGTCATAATTTCGTGCATTGTTTTCGCTCCTCCACATCTGATGGTGGAATTGTACATTTTCTCTGCTGCTTCTTTTTTTTCTTCCAACCAGGCTGCGTGTTCGGTAATGTACTGTGTTTGTTCAAGTTCCTGTGTCTAGAAGAACTAGGTAAAATAGGTCTTCCTCCACTCCACCTCAACCAATCAACAGATAGCTGCCACTGCCTGAGCCTGCTGGAGATTTCTTTCTGTTAAACGAGAGTTTTTCCTTTTTGGCCAAGTGCTTGCTCATAGGTGGGCCAATTGTTGGAGTTTTCGCTGTATTATTATAAAACCTTACAATGTAATACCTTAATATAATATAGTGAATATAATATAAGATATAGTGAATATAATATAGTGAATATAATATAATATAAAAAAAAGTCCCTTGAGGAAATTTAGCAACTTGAGTAATGCAAACCCTCCAATCTGAGATGCTGCAACCTGGATGTAGTTCAGCGAGTTAGCCAGTTAACCCAGTGGCTCTCAAACACTGTTCTAGCATTGCCCACTTCAGGCGTCCACAATATCCAAACCCACACTAAATTACACTCAAATCATAGCTTTTCGAATTAAAACAACCAGCCAGACATCTGTAAACTCTTGCTCTTTTTTCTTGCGTCATAAAAGGCCTGCATTAAAATGTAACCTCTGAAACCTGCTGGGACTCTTACCTTGCTCCTTTGTCTTGAATCTTTGGTAGTACCTAAACAGTATGATGATCACCGCCGCCTCCAACAACTGAAACACCATGTAGACTGTCGGGAACAGGAACAGAGGACCTATCACATCATCGGGGAAGGCTACCTTCAATATTGCGGTGCACAGTGGGACATTCTGACAGCCTGTTTCCATGGAAACGGTCCTCCGCTCCCTGAAGGCATGGAACTATTATTCACAAGTCTAATATATATATGTACAGAAAGTCTCATAGGATCCCTTACAATATCCATCGGTGACTGAATTTAAACAAATAACCTACCTGTGGTTGAGTCTGAAGATCGAAGAGAAGACATATCCAAAGGAGTAGCCTATCAAAGGCATGAGACCAGCGATGGCCAAGAGTGGAGGAGGCATCACAATCAGGATGATGCGTCCGATTCCAATAGCAGTTAAGGTTAAGTTCCCCACAAGAAAAATCAGCATTATAATCATGCCTACCTAAGAAAAACAAGACAGGACATAAATCAGTGTTTGGCGTCTCTTATGGTTCTATGTTGTTCATAAAATTAGAGTATAGCATCAAGTAAATAAAACATCTGGGATATTGATCTGGTCAGTCAAGTAGCAGAGGGGGTTGTTAATTGGTTTCAGTGACTTGGATGTTGATGAAATCAACAACGGGTGCACTAGAGAGGCAACAATAAGAGGACGTTCACAACAGGAATGGTTTTAGGGGGTGGAGGCCGTTAAGATTTTGTCCGCCTCATCATATCAGACTGATTTGAATTAAATTTAGCTCAACTCAGTTCAGTTCAGTAAAATTGTATTTATAGCTCCGACTCAACAGTTGCCTCAAGACAGTTTATATTGTAAGGTAGAACCCTACAATAATACAGAGAAAACAAAGAAAACCCCAACAATGGTTTGACCCCCTATGAGCAGTCGCTTTGGTGACAGTGGAAGTGAAAACTCCCTTTTAAAAGGAAGAAACCTCTGGCAAAACCAGGCTTAGGGAGGGACGGCCATCTGCTGTGACCAGATGTGTGTGAGAGGAGGGAAACAAGACAAAGACACTCTGTAGAAGAGAGTCAGAGATTAATAATTAAATGCAGACTGGTGTATAAACACATAGTGAGTTTAAAAGGTGAGTGAAGAAGAAACACTATTTGCATCATGGGAAGCCCCAGTAGCCTAAACCTATTGGTGGTGGGTCAGTGATAGTTTGTGGGGGCTTTTCAAAGGGACGCAGAGACCTCTACAGGCTAGGCAACAGCACCCTGACTGCCATGAGGTATCTGGATGACATCCTCGGACCCTTTGCTGATGTAGTCGTTCCTGGGTTCCTCCTGATGCACAATAATATCTGACTTCATGTGGCGAGAGTTCCTTCAGGATGAAGGAATTGATACCACCAAAAGGCCCCCCAAAAACTAAACTAAACTAAACTAAACTAAACTAAACTAAACTAAACTAAACTAAACTAAACTAAACTAAACTAAACTAAACTAAACATTATGTTTTGGTCCATCCGACACCACCTGGTTACACACCAGACAGATTGTTAAGCAAATTTTTAAAATACGAGTTCTGGAAGTCTTTATTTGCCATTCCTGTACAAACGGATTAATCAACACTGTTAATCAGTCCTAGTGATCTGGCTGACCTTCATTTTCTTGCGAGTATGCACAAACCTTTGTGACCCTCTTCGAATACTGCGGCCAGTAGGTTTTGATGAGGATGCCGATGCTACACGGGACAAGGATCGAGACCAACGATAAGATAATTTGAACATAAGGGACAGCGTTCCGCACGCTGGGGAAACCCTGACAGTAGAGGAAGAGCAGGAGAGGCATCATACCCAGAGCCAACAATGTAGAGCAGGAAGTCATCACGATGCTGAAGGAAAAAACAAGGGTGAGACTGTTATAATCACCTCTAAATAAATTTTTTTAGCCTTTTTGTTGTAAACATATATGTATTACAACAATATAACTTCCCATGTGTACCTGAGGTTCATGTCCCCCTGTAGTGCCAGAGTCAGTGTGTTGGAGAGAGCTCCTCCAGGACAGCAGCCACAGACCAGAACAACCACAGCTCTTATATCAGTGAACTGGAACCCCTGTAACACAAAATCACAATAACCTCTCACCAATAACAAAGTCTAATAGTGATACAAGTGCTGGTCTAGTGTCAATTATATATATTCTATTATACTAGGCCACTTTATATTATAGGGTAAAGAACAAGAGTACTAAATGGGACTTGAAAGACAAATCATTTTTCTCTCATATTAGCTTCTCTTCATTGATTCCGTGTTAAATTCAGAGTTTAATTTTTTTTTTTCAAATAAAAATTCTTGAATAATCAGATCCTTTTATATCATAAAGACCTCATAAACATCCTTATTATCCTTAACAAGAACTCTTGTGAGAAATTGTTTTTAAATTTGCTTTAATATTACCGTATATCTTCCATTAGTAGCCTGTCTCTTATTGACGCCCGTTTCTAATAAACAACGGTTTGAAAACACGTCACGACAAATAGACGCCGGTCTCCAATAGTAGCCGGGCAACCTTCGACCCGGAAGTCCCTCCGCGCTGTCGTCGGTCATCTCCCGTCTCATCACTAATACACATAAATGTGTATTATTTCTTATGTTTCTACAACCAGCGGCATTTAAGATGGATGCTCGGCAACCGTAGAAGTGTGATTATTACACTGAACTGGAACTGTCGGCTAGCGAACCTCCTAACTGAGATTTTCTGGTCTTTTACATCTTCTCCTGGAGAGTCGGGGGGAGATAAGTTTCGGGGAGCACCACTCGTGCACTGGGCTACCACAGACAAGGAGACACTCAGGAGCAAAGGAGGAGCACAATTGGGAACTGCATTATTTGTGAACTGCTGGAATACGTTTTGGAGCACTGTAAGTAAACGTCTTTTCACCTCAGTCTAAAATCTGCGCCTGGGTCCTCTTTCCCTCTCACTTTTGCGACAATTCCGTCTGAGTAGGGAATAAGAACTGGTCTCCAATAACCGCCGGCCTCTTTTAAACGCCGGGCCGGCCAGATAATTTTTTGAATAAGCGCCCGGGCTACTATTGGAAGATATACAGTAGTTTTATGGGTGATATAAAAAATCTCCAGAAAGCACAAAAACAAACCCCACCCAGCTTTTTAAATTGTGCTGTTATTTAACGTTAACGAATCAGTTTGCGCGCTTGATTTGAATAGTCTTCCTATAGTTTGTGCGTTGAGAAAGGAACTCCCAGAAATACAACCGGGTTAGTCATGAAAATCTCTGAGCTCCCACTTCTTACCCGTGATCTTGTCACTGTGCTCTTTTTGTAAATATCAACAGTATTTTTATTTTTTTTTCCAAACACCAAAGCCTGGTTTGCATTGGAAATGCGTTACTAAATCCGTCCCAAAAAGTGCATCACTGGGGTTTTTCTTTCTTCGAATATTGTTTGGTGTGACGACCGCTAGGTTAGTCTGATTCAAAGGCAGTGCTCGATGTGGCTTAGTAAAGGCTGAGGTGGAGGACTTATTCCCCGTGCCTCAGTAATGAACACTGACATCCAGACGCCTGCTGCATGCTCTCATATAAAAGCGCATTAATATAGCAGGAGGATGCACTCCCAGAGAAATCAATACTGGTCTGTTTGTCTACGTGTAAGGTTCGCTCTGTAAAGGTTTTATGTGGGCTTTAATCTGTGTGTGTTGGTTTAAAGGTGGTTTTTGGATGTGTGAGGCTGAGACTTTTCACGGTTTTGCAGTAATTAATGGTGCAATATTGTCTTTCTGTTATCGATCGGGAAGGAAGACAAAGTGGCGCTGGGAGCTAAAATGGATGACGGCCATTAGCCAACAAAATGCGAGCATTTGAACTCAAACCTCACTGATGAATGTGTATAGGTGTGAGTATGTAACTGTTTACCCTCAGCAAGCCAGTCAAAACCCACAATCAAGAGGAACATTGCAGAGAGGAAGAGGCACACCAGATCAAACGTGGTGACGGCGGTTCTCGCCCGGAGTTCAGAATTTACCTGCTTTGTACACGTTAAGCCAGAAAGCATTTTCTGACTTGCCTACAAAGTTCGAGGCACGACACCAGTACTTCCCGACGTCTTTCTCTGTCACGTTGGACAGTTTCAACTTACTGTGGGTCTCAATGTGTTTACTGACAACACTCTGTAAAGGGAAAATTGAAAGGCAAAGTGAGGCCTTCACAGCTCCTGCAAAAACACATAGTGACAACATGCAAACCTACAAACTACACGTACACATACATCTAAAAGAAGCACTGCACATTGGCTTTTACATTTACTACATTTTGTTGTGTTGTTAGCTTAATTTCATTGTTTATTGTGAATAAAGGAGACCTATTACGCTCATTCTTATCTCCACATCGCTCTACGTGCTTCACAGCTCAAAAATGATCCTCCAGTTCATCTAGCTTCTCTCCCTTTGAGGCAAACTTTCTTCTGATTGGTTGATCTGTGCGCTTTCATACTTCACAGAGATAACAAGTAAAACAAACTGAACCCTTAAAGAAATCTTATGCCTGAGGATTCGGCTCACGGGGATGTGCATGACAGGTACATACAATGACATCATCATTTAGTCCACCACTGTAACAGTATATATGTGACAGAAATAATGAAAAGCATGATGAATAAATCCTCTTTATAAGCTGCTGTTGTGAAAACAATACTGGATTTAGAACCTTTGACAGAGCTGGGCTATGACTTTCCAGATTCACGCTAAGCTATGCTAACATGAGAACTTGTTGTGAGAGTGATACAGTGAGGCAAAGTGTCATTTTGTTAGTTCTGTTGATTAAAAGCAAAATGTCAAACCTGTAAGATCACAAACACACAACAACAGGAACACACATGAACCATACATTGCAGACTTGCACCAATATTGTGCAGTCTGTTGGTAGATTAAAGGCATTACAGTATGTCAGTCCTATAAGGGTGTAAACCTGCGCGCGTAAACACTGACGATCTGACTGGGTGCTTCGCTAGCAGAGAAACTGCTGCTAAATTATTAAACGGGCCCGGCGCATAAAGGAGAAAACATATCATGTTTTATAGTTGCTTAATGAACATCCACGGCTCGGCTCCAGACGTCTCCTTCTCCCTCCCCCGTGCGGGGCGAGTCACTCATCGTTAACTCTTTTTCCAGGCATCAAAAGAACGATTCAGGCATTTCTCAAAAAAGAAAAGAAAAATTCTTTTTTTGACCCCCTCGTCTCACCCTAAGCTGTATTTAACTTCTGCAGTATATGCCACACACGCGAGAGCATATCATGTCTGAGTGAACTGTGGTGGGCCTAGAGAGAGAGACTGAGAGTGACAGAGAGAGAGGGAGGCACACACAAATCTCAGTAAATACTGTTTCAATTATGCGGTAGTCGAAAATAGAGCGTGGAGCCGCAGTCTGGGTTGACAGGCTTGCTCCCCCCCTCTCTCTCTCTTTTTGTTGGCCTCTCTCTTTCTCCTCCTCTTTCGCTCTGTCTTTCTTTCACTCTCTTGGTCCTTTTGCTTTCTATTTTACCCCACTTTTCCCCCCTACTTTGTCACCACCTTCTCAGACGTACATTTCTAAAGATATTCTGATCTTCTGTTTGAAGTCGTGAAGTTACGAAGACAATCAGACCTGGCAACATACTGCATCCACATCCACATTCATATCTCCTATCTACAACAGACCCACGTATTTCAGCTCAAGCATAAATTAAATGACATTGCACTGATGTAATAAAAAGCTTCAGCGCAGTCGGTGTGTTAATAAGTCATAAAATAACTGTGAATGCAGCAGATTTAAGGTGACATTTCAACATTAAACCAGTGAGCAGCTAGGACGCCTCGCTAAACTAACTGGCTCCTGGCTATAGCTTTATATTCAATGTGCAGATGGGAGAGCATCTCATCTAAAATTATTTATTTATTTAAATGATTTCACATTAAAAGTCAATGAAAGTTGGAGTAACCCAGACCTATAGGCCTATAAGTCCGCAACTCATAGTGTGAAGATATTTAACATTTTTAATAGTAATTCTAATAATGTGTTAGAAGATTAGAAACTGAGGCCTTGAGCATCTCTTCGACTCAGGAAGGTGATCATCTAAAGGCTCCAGCTCCAAAATAATCTATCACGTGTGTAACCTGAGTGCACTCTTGTACCTGGACAGTTACTTTCATATGCGAAAAGCTAACATCGAGACTTTTTTCTGTCTCCCGTCTCTTCTTCGTCTGCCTTTTGTCTCTCCATCCAGTTTGCTCAGCTTCTATCGCTCGCTCTTCTTGTTTCACGTTTGCATCTTATTTCCTTCGTCCCCTCCTCCCGCCCGTCTCGCTGCTTTTCTAACACCCCCAGCCACTCGTTCTCGCCCTCACTCTCCATCTTTACCCACCAATCTGTCACACATTCTCTCTCTCTCCCTGCTGACTTTGCCCTTCCTCGTGTTCCTCCACTAATTTTTTCCATGGCTTTTTTGGTTGCCTCTTCCCTTTTTCCTCTCTCCTCCTCCTCCTCCTCCTCAAACCACGCGACGCAGCACATCTGACGGCAGTGGCCCGCCTCTCTCCCTGCGTTGCCGCCACCACAGCAGTTAACTTAGTCCAAACCAGATGTTTGTTTTATTCACCCTCTCTCTTTCTCTCTCTGGAGGCAGAAAAAAGGAAAAACAGAAGAAGGAGGGGGCAGGGGGGAATCCAAAATGACACAGCTAAGCCCTCTCGGGTTTTTTGAAGGGGAGTCTTCTTTTCTACACCCCAAATCTAAAAACACACCTTGCATTGGGTTTATGGTGTTGCCCTCCCTTGGTGACGAACATTCAAACGTGCTTGAGGACAATCCTACCCACACTTTCCTAATACTTCACGAGGAAGTATGTGATTAAAATGTCTTTTTAAAAACTAAAAGATGCTTCATCAGGACAAGGACAAAAACTGAAGACAGGCAATGCTGAATATCTCAGAAAAGTTGTGATTAATTAACATCTGAAAATGCAAGTTATGTATACATAATCTTCCTGCTTGATTTATAATTAAATAGTTCTTTAAATCCATCAAACTTATAACCTTCAGGGTGGATTTTTGATTAATTGTATTCATGTGTTTGGTTTTTCTGACATTCTTTAGTTGAATTATCGTTTGAGTCAAAACGACATAAAGCGCAGTAAAAGAAAAAGAGTCGAGTAATTCTCTTCTTCTCTACAATGCTGTAACTAAATACAGCTTTTTGGAAATCTGACAGAGAAAACCTTTTCCTTGTTGTGATTGTCAGACTGTCACTTGACTGAATCAAACAATGCAGACATGACTGCCTTGGCAATCTCATTTCCAGTGGTTAAATAAACAAATCTGGCATTTGCAATGAGACTGAAGTACCGACAGTTGATATCTGGATACATCATGATATTTATCTCCACAATATTAAATGTAGTAATAAATATTTCTGTGCAAATGCAGCTATTGCCTATTTTACACACTTCCTCCTAACATATCTTATTTAAAAATGTAATGTAACCAGTAAGCGGGACAAGACTGATTGCTGTTAGCCTATGAAGAGAAACATGAATGCATTTAAATTGGTGGAAATCGTACACTACCCTGGATGTTAGTGTAGCTCTTGAGTTCATCCACTCTTCAGCTCCTCTTCACTCATTATTAGTTATTATTAATGTCCGGCTCACCCCAAATCATTCCCCATGCCCCTCCCTCAGGGTGCTTCTGCTGGAGGTTTCTTCCTGTTAAAATGACGTTTTTCCTTCCCACATTCACCAAGTGTTTGTTAATATGGGGTCGTATGATCGTTTAGGTTTTTTTCTATATTATTGAAGGGCCTTTCCATTACAATATAAAGTGATCTGAAGTGACTATTTTTTGCAATTTTGTCCTTAATAAATAAAACTGATTTGAAATTGAATTGAATTTGAACTTCTGTGCTGACAGCCACAGCTGTGTGTCTGAGATGGTCATAAAGAGGATATCCTCTTACTATTTAATCATAACTATAAATGAGTAGAAAAAAAGAAAGAAAAAGGAACAAATAAGAAAAAGAAGGAAGAAGAAAGGGAAAAAACACTGTAATTATAAGTGAACTGGCTCCATCTTCAGCAGTTTGGAACCACTGCTCAGGCCAGCATTAGTATAAACTGAAGCAGTGCAGGTGCCATGGTGCAGAAAATTATTTACAGGGCTATTATTAGGTTTATGAGAATCCATTTTTATATGCTGAGTTATGTCGCAAAATGCAGATGTGTGTTTTTTCCCATAATGAAGGTATGCTGTTTGAGGAATGAGCTCTTTGGTTACAGGCTGTAGTGAAAAGAGCCCGTGGGCCCCACAGACTCACCTACTGTAAAGCTCATTAAACAGAACTATTAGCAGAGATTAATTTTGAGTAAAATTATCGCAGACTGAGATCGACTCCAGGCAGTGAGACCCAAGCTCATTACAGATGTAAAACAAAGAGCTCTGAGCTACAGACCCACCTTCAGCACGTTGACATACGGAACGCCGTCGGGGCCAAATCGGCTGCCGTTCACCTCGATGTGTTTGAGCCACTGGATGTGTGGCTGGGCGTCGCTGTAAACCTTACAATGAAACTCCACATCGTTGCCCACCACCACTGTCTGATTGGCTGGCAGACCAGCCTGCAGGATGGGCCTGTGAGGTGAACGCTCTAAGGGAAAAGAAATTATAGAGTCATTACCAGAACTCATTTGTGGCAATAATATGCTGCAGGAAATTTAGACTTAAGTTACAGCTAAAAATAAGCTCTTTTATAATTGTGTGTGTTAAGTTATGTGTTGTTAAAACAGCAGAAGTGAAAAGACATTCACCGAGCACGTCGAGCTGGTAGGTGTGGCTGATGGAGCCGTATTTGTTTTGCACTACGCAGGTGTAGTTTCCCCGGTCTGACGGCACGGCGCTCTCCATCACCAGACTCCACTGCTGGTGTCTCAGCTTGGGGGTGGGTGGGGTGGAGGGAGGACAGAGATGAGAGAGAATTTTTAGTATATGTCATAAAAAATGACGAGGGTGCAGAAGTCTTTGGAGGAATTTAATATTTTCAAGAGAGCAACACACAAATACCCATTTAGTATATTCCTACGTTTGATAACGGGCAGAATTAGAGGGTCACCATAGAGATATTGCTCCAATAAATACCAGCTATTGCTCCTAATTGTACGTAGGAGTTTATATGAGCCTATGGATAGAAAATCCTCTCCACTGTCAGCGCTATCCCCTCCTTTGATATCCTTTGGTATAAAACATCACAGAGCACACCGCTCGGTAAACAAGAGAGGCCTTTGTGCAGTGCATGTGTTTACTGAGGTGCAAACCCTTTTGAACAAACATTTCAAACGATAACACAACTTTAACCTCTTTTTATTAATTGCATCCTGCTTGATACAGAACAGATGCGATTAGCAGAATGCAATATTTTGATGTGGCGCAAACGTCTAAATGGGAAATTGCTCCTCGTGTCCGCAGTGGCCATTAAAGCTGCAAGGGAAAGCGGCAGAGACTGGCGTCTTCAGGTATCGCTCGGAAAAAATCTCAAGGAACATTAAAAAAAAAAAAGGACGTTAGAAATAGAACGCAGCAGATGCCACGTGTTTGAGAAACCAGTTAAACTAACTGGAATCATGATTTAATGAAATACGACATTTTCAAATAGGAGAGAAGTAATTCCTTCTCTCCGCCTGCAGTGAGGGCAGAAGGATTTTTTTTCTTCTTTTGCACCTCTAAAAGTGGTTCCACTGTGCCACTCAGGAGCAAGCCATCCCCAGAGACCCGAGTGCTGAATTGTGTGTAGTAATTCAAACCAGGTGTGGCTGGATGGCAGCAGCAGACAGATACTAACTTGACAGATTCAGAAGTCTGAGAGCGAACGTGCGAGCGGTCCGGCACCACGAGGCACGAAGAGAGAACCCGCCACACATCGATAGGCAGAGTCTCCACGGGCCGAGAGGAATGACCTCCACGGTTTAAGTGGAAACGTGTGGCGCTTAGCGCTGCGAGACAGGAGCAGAGTGAACTCCTCCGCGAAAGGTCAGAATTACTAACGACGGGAGTGAGTGATGTCAACAAGGAGGCTTTTCAGGGTGGAACACTTAACATCACCCGCAAAGGAAAATGTGCCGACCCAGAGTAGGTTTAATGTTTTCGCAAACATTTAACCCCACACATTTTGGCCACCAGCCAGCCATTCACAGAAGGTGTGTGTGT
>VURO01047765.1:0-10454 GCA_015108175.1 Pelvicachromis taeniatus
CCGACTTCCCTTAGCTGCCTTGTTCTAACATGCCAGAGGCTGTTCACCTTGGAGACCTGCTGCAGATATGGGTACAGGGCCAGCGAGAGCCAGCTTGCTAATCTAGTCTTTTTTTCGCGCTAAATCGTACGGCACTACTTTGGCTGGCGGACGGACATGTGACCAACATATCACTCTTTTCCGTGTCTGATCACATGCCTTTCCGCCAGGCAAAATGGCGGAACAAACCAAAACAAATCCTCTTACGATGTCACAAAAATCACGAAAAAGCCTTAGAAAAGCCGCACCGGACAATAAGCCGCAGGGTTCAAAGCTTGTGCAAAAAGTAGCGGCTTATAGTCCGGAAATTACGATAAAATTAAATACTGAAAGTGTTAATCTAGCGGTAAACAAGACAAACATGTAATGGTAAAACAGTCATACCCTCTGTGCACTTTCCACTGCTTTATCTTGGTATTAATGTGTTTTTAAAGAGCTAGATGGTGCATGTTTATATAAATTACATGTATATTGTATATACAAGTAATGTTTACATATAAATATTATATGTGCGGGGCAGAACGGTGGTTAGCACTGTTGCCTCACAGCAAGAAGGTCCTGAGATTAATTCCACCATCAGGCCGGGGTCTTTCTGTGTGGACTTTGCATGTTCTCCCCGTGTTTGCGTGGCTTCTCCGGCCTCTCCGGCTTCCTCCCACAGTCCAAAAACATGCAGTTTGTGGGGACAAGTTAATTGGAAAATCTAAATTACTGGTTGTCTGTCTATGTGTGTTAGCCCTGCGACAGACTGGCGACCTGTCCAGGGTGTACCCCGCCTCTCGCCCCAAGACAGCAGGGATAGGCTCCAGCGCCCCCCGCGACCCTTAAAAGGATAAGCGGCTGAGAATGGATGATGGATGGATGTTATATGTGCACTGATGTAAATGTGGGGAGCACAGCTCTCAGTCATAGCCGAGCTACATTTCTTTAAAGCTTTAAATGTGACATGATCCATCCACATAAGCGCTCTCAAAGACACAACGAAAGAGAGATCCACCGCAGAGGCAGTCAGAGGATTTAAAGTTGGTTGGCAGTACTAAGAATAGCTGGACAGTACATTTCCAAACTCACCTGTGTGTGTCCATTAACTTCCACCTCCTCAGCAAAGTGGACTTTCACCGGGTTGGACCTGAGCTTGGCCCTCTTCTCCGGTGTGATAAATGATGACTTTGGGCCCTGTGAGAAATACAAGTCAATAAGCTGTGAAGCAGTTTCTCACAGGATACGTATGTTCTCTTTCTTTCTTATAATTTAATCAGGGCTGAAGTTGGTGCAGTGCAGATGTATGAAAACATATGAGGAAATTATAAGACACTCTCTGGCTTTGGTTTTTCCAAACTCTAGTTTAAACATGGATGTTTAAAGAAAGTCTAAAAATGTTATGAACACGATGACTGCTCTAATTTAGCTTTCACCACAGTTTATGAAGCAGTATGGCTGTGATGCCTTTGTTTTTTACACAATGGTGCAGAATGAAACAAAGCAGTGTCTGGTCCCTATAAACAAATATCTGCATATGAATAAGCAAACTTTACATGCACAGGAAATGCTGTCTGGTTGCTGGTTTTCATTTCTGTTCTTGCATTCAAAGTTCTCTTGACCAGTAATGTTTGAGGAAGCTTCATGTATGGATTTAAAAAGTTAATGTGCAGAGGGGAGAATACATTTTCCAACATAAGCCGTCGACTTACATCTGGCAAGATTTTTCTTTCGGTGGATCTTTTTAAAAAAATCAATAAAATAAAAAAATGCATTCATATGCATTGGCGTGGCTCTTGAAACAGATAATCATATGGCAGCGATAATAAAAGTCTCCCCAAAATCAGTTTTAAATCAGCGAGCTAGTAAACAGGCTCCCACAGTGAGTGATGTCTTAATCCTGCGTTGCTACATTTTAACTTCGAGTGATAGCCATTAACGACAAATCTAAACAAAATCATGTTTTATCACTACAAAGAATCTGGACTCATGTAACAATATTAGTATTGGCAATGACATCCAAAACACAGGCTTGTCCATTACAAATACATGGTGCTAATTCAATATGTTATGGATTTTTGTTTAACATTTAAAAATGCTGCTTACAAAAAAAAAAAAAAAAAAAATATTGTAGCTCTTAAAGTTGCAATATCCATACAAATTGAAAGCTTTATTTACAATTATATTATCATAAAGTTCTACTGCAATATGAATGATGCTGTGTGGTAACAAAGATGAACATTGTTGCCTTCATTACTGCACAACAAGTGACGGTTGGCAGATTAAAGCACTGAAAGAAACGACCAAGCAATTCTCTCATCTCACTGTCTCATTATAACAGAACAAAATCACTTTTTATCGTGGTTCACACTCTTGTTTTGACAGAGACGAATATCTTCTAAGAAATGCTGCTAATTCCTTAAAGTTCAGTAATTATTTCTTGGGGGAGCTGAGAGCTGTGGATCACTCAGTAGAGGTGCTTCCATCACCAAAGTGCTGATGCAGCCATTTATTTATGGATCTATTTCACCTCGGTGCAAACACATACGTCAACTTCACCAGTACAGGCTGAGGTCCACAACGCGTACCCGCACACACACACACACACACAGCTTGAGTGATGAAGGATGTGTGTACAGAAGAAGAGCTGCCTGTCTGAATGTGTGGATTCGGTACCATGGCGTCACAGTTAATGGCGATATAGCGGCGGGACTCTGGGGACGGGATCGTTGTAAGCGATGATGCCTGATCGCAAGCTCGCTGGTATCTGAATTATAAGTTAGCTGACAGGCTTCCATACAAAACAAAAAACACTACATGTGTACACCATGTCGTCACGTGTTCACACAGTGGACACATTGTGTGAGTGTGCTTTTACTACCTAATGAAAACAGGAAACAAGAAATACATTAAGTTCATCTAAAGTGCTGCTGGAAGAGGACCAGCCATTATCCACTTTATCCATTATCCACTGTAAGTCTGTTTGTGTTGTGCATGTCTTTGAAGTGTGTTTCTCTTTGATAGATACGGCAGACTCACCAGCATTGTTCTGAGTACCGTCATACTCAACGTATCTGGGCACTCCCTGAAAAAAACAAAGCAAAATGAGAACAGAAAGGGAGGGTGTTAAGCTCACATGTGGTACTCATCGCTCACTTTTAAATACGTGCAGATTATGTAGCAATAATCGTGCATATGCATGTGTGTTTGTGAATGCAGCTGTCTGCGCAGACCTGATTATCTCAGTAGCTTGCTCTGGGGTCAGGTCATCGACAGAGACGTTATTGATCTTCACAAGCTGGTCGCCAGGGACGAGCCGACCATCTGCAGGCCCACCTGCACACACAAAATGATCTGGTGTTGTCATGCCTGAGGGCGTTCAATCAGCCCGCGCTCGTACCGCAACCGGCGCTGCTGACAGGCTGTAGCTTGTATTCTAGTGATTTCCTTTCATCTCGCTCATTTTTCACACAGCTCTCCAAACCTAACTGCAGGAAGACCAATCATTGCGCTTCCAATTTTGGGCACATAAAACAACTGTGCTCATCTGCACCTCATTTACTGTATTCTCAGTATAACATAATATTTTATTTATCATCTCTATAATCCAAAACCGACTGGCTGCCGTCGACACTACTGACGACATCTGTTGTTATCTTTGTCTTTTCGGTGAATGGGACATGGAAATGTGTTTCAGTGGTGATCAAAAGCTATAATTAGAAGCAGAGATTATGTTCAACTACTACACATTATTACTGCTGCTGTCTCTTTGAACTCTGCATGTTAAACTGTGCTCTGGTTGAACTGGTACAAGAAGAACTTTGAACCAAAAACTGTATTTTTCTGTTGCACTGAGTTAGGAGAGAAATTACTAACTAATAGCTACGTCAGCCACTGGTTAGAGCTGTGCTACTTTAAGCTCAGTGTTTTTCCCACTGCTGAGTTGGTGTTTTAAAGTCAGGCGTGACAAACAAAGGGTGGATGTGAATGAGAAACCAAAGGATGCTGCACTCTCATAGGGCAGTGACTTGTCAATCACATCCCATTGCATGTCTTGCTTTATCATTCCTTTTAACTCTAATGGGAACAGAATGCACATTACATTGTATTACATAGAACTAGACACCAGCAAACAAGATAAAAAAAAAAAAAATCATTTGAAAATTGTTTACCGTGTTCACAAGTTATGGGAATCAAGCAGTTTTCAGAAGCTGCGTCTGTGATTTCTGCTTAAAAAAAAAAAAAAAACTGCAATCGATCTGCCTCGCTAACAGCAAAGCAAAAGAACTGAGGCTCAGATCGCAAATACAATACGTGAATTCTGAAGGACATTCATCATCTCAGTTACTTATTAATACACCATACCATCCACCAACATATGTTTGTTCTGTACATAAATATAACCATATGGTTGGATAACCATCTAATTCAGAGTTATTTAAATTTTGATAACATGCTAGTATTCAATGCTTTCTCTAAAATAAACAGAGACAGATGTTGGCGACATTGATGGGCCTGAAAAAGGCTATCGAATAAAGGATTCATATTTCAGAGTCAAGATGCTGCAACACGTGCCGCAGACAGACAGACGGACGGGCAGGGAGGACAAATTGAGCCAAGACTCAGTGGGGCCACTGGAGACATGAGCAACAGTGTCTTGTGTGTGTGTGTGTGTGTGTGTGTGTGTGTGTGTGTGTGTGTCTGACAGGCAGAAACAGATGGTGACCAAGAGGACAAGAGAAAGAAGGTAATCTGACCCTGGACCTCAGGGGGATTCAGACCCATTCGCTTTTCTAGGAGAAATAAAGGCAGGATAAAATACAGATACGCTTTTAATAGCAATAACTGTCGTTTAGTTACATTTCAGTCATTCTTTTCAGAGTCTGTATCTGTGTGTGTAAGTTACAGTATCCTCAAGTATATGCCATCTCTGTACTTGAGGATACATGAAGAAACCATATCATTTTCGATTGTGGAAGTTTTGAAGTCATCTGGCCGCTGACCACATGATGTCAACTTTTCTGTCATGTCAGATGTTTGACAATGTTGGATCACAGAATAATGCTTCAGTCACACTGGATAAGCTACTCAAAACCTACATGCAATGGTTTTGGTTGCTAGCAGGTGCTCTGTCAATTTTTCCCATTTCTTCTGTAGGTGCAGGAGGGCGTCATTATCTACCCCATGCTATCAAAAATGGTATAGAGCAGTGTTTCCCAACCACTGAAATGTTCAGGTGTGCTGGTTAAGTAAGCGACCTGCGTAACAGGCAGAACAATTACATTTTCTTCCACTAGAGGGCAGTAGAACTACCTGCTCTAATTAAATGGAATGCCAACTGCCTGTAAAACAGAAGACGATGAAGAAGAAATTACATAATAGTCATGCTGCGAGAGGACCCAGTGCAGTTTTCAAAAGAAAAAGTAGTCAATCTGACCTGGGTCCTGGAGAAAATGACGACCCAGATGAAGACCGTAGCATGAGTAGTGGTCAGAAGAAAGCAAAAAACGGTATACTGGGACAAATGAGCCAATTCTGCTCTGCCTGGTGCGCGAGGAAAAATTATCAATACGCTTTTGTGACATTTTTGTTTGGTGATTTTTCTAATGTGAAATATGTGCCGTGGCTCAAAAAGGTTGGGAAACACTGGGTTAGAGTATCCGGTATTTTCCTGGGTATCAGTATCGAGTATGACATTCTATATTATGACAACTCTGTTCTCTTCAAGAACATGGCAGCACAATTTGCAAAGTTGCAGCTGAACAAACACGAGACTCCTAAAACAATGTCTTTTTTGACAGAGCCCAGAGTGGAGATATTTGGTTGTAACTCACAGTGACATGTGTGCTAAAAAACAAACAGTTAATGGTGAAGCGGTGACAATTTGGGCTTGTTTTGCAGTCACAGGATCTGGGTACTTTGCAGTCACCGAGTCGACCATGAACTCCTCTGTATACCAAAGTATTCTAGAGTCGAATATGAGGCCATCCGACAGCTAAAGCTCAAAGAAAAGTGGGTCATCCAACAGGGCAATGATCCCGAGCACAACAGCAAGTCTATAAGAGAATGGCTGAAAAAGAAAATAATAAAGGTTGCAATGGCCCAGACAAAGTCCAGGCTTCAACCCGCCTGAAATTATGTGGTGGGATCTTAACAGAACTGCAAATCTCAATGAATTTAAGAAATATTTTAAAGAAGAGTGGGCTAGAGCTCATTACTGAATCATGGTGTGTACTTGGTTTTTCACAAAATTGAATAGATTTTGTGATAAATCTCCTTCACATAAACCGTATATCTTCCATTAGTAGTCTGTCTCTTTTAAACGCCAGATTCTAATAAACGCCGGTTTGAAAACATGTCACGACAAATAGACACCGGTCTCCAATAGTAGCCAGGCGACCTTGTCGTCGGTCCTCTCGCATCTCATCACTCGGCCAGCTGTTTCCAATCAGCCATCATTTATGACCAGCGGCATTTAAGCTGGATGCAGCGACCATCAAAGTGGGATTATTACACTGAACTGGAACTGTCGGCTAGTGAACCTGCTAACTGTGATTTTCTGGTCTTTTACTTCCTCTCCTGGAGAGTCGGGCGGAGAGAAGTTTGAGGGAGCACCACTCATGCACTGGGCTACCACAGACAAGGAGACACTCGGGAGCAAAGGAGGAGCACAATTGGGAACTGCATTATTTGTGAACTGTTGGAATACATTTTGGAGCACTGTAAGTAAACGCACTGTCTTTTCACCTCAGTCTAAAAACCGCACCTGGGTCCTCTTTCCCTCTCACTTCTGCAACAATTCTGTCTGAGAAGGGAATAAGAGCCGGTCTCCAACAACTGCCGGTCTCTTTTAAACGCCGGGCCGGGCTACTAATGGAAGATATACGGTACTTCTTCTTTTTTGAAAATATGAGGAATAACTTTGAATGATTTGACCAAACCGAAATAAAATGCGGTGTCGAAGTGCTGTTGAAGTTAAAACACTTTTCATCTAGTTATGTATTTATAGTTTTTCCTTTTTATTTTTAGTGATTAATAGTGTGGCGTAAATTTTCTGTTGACATTTATTAAATGTCAGACTGATTAAAGGAGAGATTTCACCTCTGCTTCAGATGTGATTTATGGCAGACTATTGCCAGAGGGGAAAAAACAAGGTTCTGACTGACGAAGCCTTTTGTGCAGCATGTGCTGGCAAAACCTTACAGCTCTGTAAATTAATTTAGCTAAGAGGACTGATTTAAGGTTTCCAAGCACACACCCCAGCTGCACACACATTCCACCTCTTTGAAACCCGAACCATACTCCTAATCTTAGTCATATCCGTCTATTGCATACCAGACTGCATATTAGGCATTTGCCTGGAAGTGATTCTTGGAGAAAGTGCATCGTCCGAAAAGATGTGCTCCCTGAGAGCCTCAATCGTGGGCTAAAAACTCCATCTTCCTCGAATCCTTCCAAATGTGTTTTGGAACACACACAAGCACATTAGCACCACAGTTCATTTCCTCTGTTAATATAATTTCGTGTGCATGTATGCAGTATCTGCTGCCTCGGAGGTTTCACTTTTGTCAGTTTGTGTTGCACAGTACACTGGCCAGAGGCCTGCAGGGGTCTGGCACAGCTCCACTCCTTCATTTGCTGAGGAGATTTACTTTATGCAAAATAAGGGCATGGTTCTAGAGACAACAGGGAGAATGAGCCAATTTTTTTTTCTGTTCCTGAGAGAAGAGTATATACAGTATTTTACCTCCTAACAACCACAGCCTCGGTGCATGTCAGTGCAGTGTGCATTACATTAAAGCTTTTAGGCTGAGTAAATATTTCGGTCAAAAACATGTTAGTAATAGCAGCGTAAACAAGCATAAAGGAGAATAAGACTAGAGAGGCATTAAATCAAGGTTCTGTAGCTTTGCTGAGCTGTCCACCAAAATCCTTTAATTTATGCTGTGTCTGTGGAATTACTTGTTCTTTGCTACTCTCCACTCGTGAGGTGCACAGTGGCTGATGCTGTAGTAAGTTTTCACCTGCAGAAAGAATAATAAAGGTGTGATTTTAGGTGGGAGACATTGACAAAGCACTAGAGCTCTGCAGACTGTGGCAATGGAAATTGACTCTTGGCAGGTAGGATGCAGTCTCTGTGGGAGAAGAAGCCTAAGCTGGTGAAGAGGTAAAGGTAAACATGCAGAATCAGCTTTACAACGAAAGGCACGGATTCAAACTAATAATGCACTCCTTCTTCTCCCAAGGTAATGAAAAGTGCTGCAGTAGATTTAGGGACAAGAGGGCTACGGATCACTGCGCAGAATAGCTATTTATAAACACAACAAGGTTTAGTATAGAGACCTATTTGATTCAAAGTTCAGAAATCTGTGTCATGGATATTTCCTTAGAACTGAGCTGCTGTAAATGTTACCTGGGGTGACCTCCTCCACCAGGATCGGGGTCTGGGAGGAAAGCGCGAGGCCATGAGAGTTGAGGTTTGGGTCGCGCTGGATCTGGATATTGAAGCGGAAGGAATAATTCCTCTGGTCAGAGCTACTGGACTCTGCTGTCTTCCCTTCTGCTGCAGCCCGATCCCTGGAGGAGTAATTCAGCAGTGACATCTTACTGCAGTATCTGTATTTCTGCCAGAGCAGTGCTACTCTGAAAAGCCTTATATTCGAGGAAATATTCCTTATAAAACAAGGAAATAATTTTAATTCAGAGAGTGAAAAGTAGCAAATTACAGCATTAATTTATTTGTCACTGGATGAGCGAACCTATTTTAGAAGGCTTTACAAATATGGGCTTCGTTTGATGGTGATTGTAGACAAGAGGCAAGATATATCAAAGATAGTAAAATAATGGATTTATACATTAAAAAAAAAGACAATACCTGCTCAGAGAGTGAGATCTGCTGCCCAAGTCTCTGGACCGTCTCAGCCATCGTCCCACTACCTGCTCTACTCGGCTGGTCCTGCGAGACGGGGAGCGGCTCCTGTCCTGCACCTCCATTTACCTGGGGTTGTGGATCAAAGGACGATTTGTGTAGTAAATTTAGTTAAATGGCTCCACATTAAACAAAGATGCAAAGTACGATGTAAATGATTCATAAAAGAATATAAACAGGAAGCTGGAGAGCTTTCCGATTGTCACGTTCACCTGGAGGGAAAACAAACAAGCCTAAGACCACAAACACCATCCACAAAAGTTTACAGACACAAGGGGCAAAGCTGGCAAAGCTGCAGCACATGTAGGACTAGAATGAAATGTAACAATGTAAGCTCTTAATCACTCTCATGACAGGAGAGACAATCCCTCTTCAGTCAGAGCTCTGTGGCGTTATTTTTGTGCCTCGATTCTGAGCGCACGCAAATAATGTTCGCAAGTACAAATGTTGCATTTTGAGGAGAAAATTATTTTGAGTGAAGAAAAAACTTAATGGGATGCAAAAATTCTGGTTGGCTGTTTTGGTCTCCAATCAGCTCGCTAGCTACTGCATTCCTGAAAGTGTCCAAAGTGTAGCTAAACCCATTTTTCTCTCGGGTACTCCGGCTTCCTCCCACAGTCCAAAGACATGCACTTAGTGGAGATAGGTTAATTGGAAAAGATAATTGCCCATAGGTGTGACTGGCCCAGGGTGTACCCCCACCTCTCGCCCTAAGACAGCTGGGATAGGCTCCAGCGACCCCCGCGACCCTGAAAAGGATAAGCGGCTGCAAATGGATGGATCGAAATAAAATGCGGTGTCGAAGTGCTGTTGGAGCTGATTGGAGACCAAAAGAGCCAATCAGAATTTTTGCATCCAAGTCTGTGATTGGTTGGTTTTGTGGCACATTTATAATGGTGTACAGGGAGCAGAGATGGCGCGAGTGTGAGCGACACACTAAGAGCAGGTCCGCAAAGATCTGACAAAGAGCAAATACCAACAACCGAGCGAGAGCGGCTGCTGTTGTGCGTGTATATAGATAATCGCAAACACTGAAATACATTTCTTGCACGCAGCAATGAATGTTCTTTGCTCAAAATAATTTTCTCCTCAAAATGCAACATTTGCACTTGCGAAAATTATTTGGCTGCGCTCAGAATCGACGCACAAAAATAACGCCATAGAGCTCCAGGGAGCTGCTCACTGTTACAGTTCTTCAGCTTTTGTTGCTTCGTGTTAAAAAAAAAAAGCCTGCAACACTAAGACTGCACTCCAGATGCAAACAATCCTGCAAACGGCATTTGTGTGCTTATGTGTATATCTGTGCTTTGATTAGATGATGTTAGGCGTACAAATTAGACTCTATTACATTAATGTAAGCAGAATACACATTCAATGAAAACACCCTGCAAAAAAATAAAAACAGTAAGTGGAGATACAGTACACACACACACACACACACACACACACACACACACACACACACACACACACACACACACACACACACACACACACACACCGCTGG
>VURO01047771.1:0-21156 GCA_015108175.1 Pelvicachromis taeniatus
GCGACCGGTTGGGGTGAAAGAAGGAAGACAGGAGACATACTGTGGAAGAGAGCCAGAGATTAATAACAAGTATGGTTGAATGCAGGGAGATCTATTAACACATGGTGAATGAGAAAAGGAAAAACTCAATAAATCAAGGGGGTCCCCCAGCAGTCTGAACCTATTGCAGCATAACTAAGGGAGGATTCAGGGTCACCTGATCCAGCCCTAACTATATGCTTTAGCAAAAAGGAAAGTTTTAAGCCTAATCTTAAAAGTAGAGATAGTGTCTGTCTCCCGAATCCAAACTGGAAGCTGGTTCCATAGAAGAGGGGCCTGAAAACTGAAGGCTCTGCCTCCCATTCTACTTTGAAATACTCTAGGAACAACAAGTAAGCCAGCAGTGTGAGAGCAAAGTGCTCTAATGGGGTGATATGGTACTACAAGGTCATTAAGATAAGATGGGGCCTGATTGTTTAAGACCTTGTATGTGAGGAGCAGGATTTTGAATTCAATTCTGGATTTAACAGGGAGCCAATGAAGGGAAGGAACAGAAAGGAAACAAGGAATGATATGACACTGACTAAACTTACAGAGGCCGTTCTACATGGTTGGCCTGAAGCAAGAAACCAAGCTGCAACAGAAATCCAAGCATATTGGAATTGCAGGGAACAAATTTCAGTAGTGGATGGAATTCTCATCAAAGGAGAGCAGCTTATTGATCCTGCAGCACTGAGGCAGAAATGCTAAAGCGCATTCACAAGGGTCACTTGGGTATTGAAAGCTGCAGACGCAGAGCGAGAGAAGTACGCTTTTGGCCTGGAATGTCACAGAGTATCACAGAGATGGTGAACTGCTGTGATGTGTGCAGTACTCACCTGAAATGACAGACCAAAGAGCCATTACATCTACATAGTGTTCCAGAAAGACCCTGGCAGAAGATAGGTGTAGTACTTCGTCTACTGTCTACTTCGGTGATGGCCTGACTGACCTCTCAGATCCCCCTTTTGGGCTCAGTCAAATGGTGAGACTTTCTTAATGTGGCTGGCCGTGACAACACGCAGGAGACAGCTACTTTCTCCTCTTCTCAGCTCCACACAGATACACACCAGAGCGCATGTCTGGGTTCTCTGCCTTCTTTACGATTTTCTCTCGCCTTACCAAGGCAGGCCATTTGAGGCACTATATGGCAGCTTCCAACAATTTACATACATGTGCCCTTTAACCTACACCAAGAAAACTGCCAAACAGACCAAATAACAAGCAAGGTAGAGGTAATAAAGCAAGCAAAGTAGAGGACGAGCCCCCAATTCATGTTACGACCTGTCTGGGGGCCAGGTCGTAACATGAATGAAGCACTCGCTCCCCCCCAAGACCCAAGCAGCAACAAGAAATAAATCTCTGTTCACTGCATTGTCATTTATTTACATCATAATGAAAAGGAAACAACAAAACGGGAGTGTCAACACTTCGAGCCAAGTCCAAAATAATAAACTAAACTAAACTTGTTGGATCTTTCTATAAATCCCGCTGGAACAATTAAGACCTTGAACTGAAAATGAAGGAAATCTTTTTCCTTTTCTTCTAAAGCGCCTTGAGGCGACTTATGTTGTGATTTGTGATGTTGTGATAAATAAAATTGAATTGAATTGAATTGAATTGAACTGTGCGTGAATCAAGACTCTGGGCAAAGCTTTGCCTTTCACGGGGCCGCGGAGAGAGGTCAGTCTTTCATCAGACCAGCTCTGGCTCCCTCCCTGCGTACCTCACTTTTATTGACCACAACCATGAATATGCAAATGAGAACATACATCACTGTCACTAAATATTCAACATTGCATTTACTACTGGTTGGTGTGTGTGTGTCTGTGTGTGTGTGTGTGTCTTCCTACTAGTCATAAACAAGGGTCATCTCTAACATATTGTTTAACCCTAAGACAGTTTAACTTCTGTAGACACAGATGCACCCCATAATAGTCAGGAACTAAGGATCTCTCTTATCTACAAAGAAACAACAGAAGTCCTTTGGAATGTTTCTAACAGTTGCCTCCAAGCTTCCAACAGCTGGCTGGAGGCTTGGTGTAATAAAAGGACATCCTTTGATCTCCCAGCAACCTATCGTAAAGAAGGATCAACAGAAAGGTGTCTTTAAGTCTTGTAGTTTAACCAAGGTTTATAATTTTAAACATACAACAATATTAAATAATTCACTCTCACAAAACTAAACTCTGATTCCCACACACACATAACCTTGCCAAAAACAAGAGCCAAAAACAAAGACAGAGTATGACCTCCTTAACCTACGACAGGAGAAAAATTAGTGCTCAAAAGAAACGGCAGCTCTACCCTACCCACTCCACTTCCTTAACTGCTACAGGGACCTGCAGCCAGCAGCTGTCCCATGCGTACTGCTCAGGTGTTGGGAGAAGCGCGAGAATGTCTCTCGCTGGCAGTGCTCCAGGCTTCATTTAACGGGCGGGTCCTCCAGGGGGAACCCGTCACATCCACGCACCAATCGCAGCAGGGCCCCTGCACAGTAGAATAACATACCACAGTGCGTCGTCCACACAAAAATAAATGTTCCTAACAATATTTATAATATATAAAATCTGTAACATATTGTATTGTTTAAATAGTTTAGTCTGTTACTGCACAATTTTAGAGCTTGTGTTTTTTTTTTTACTTTTACAGACATTGAATCAGTTCTTTAACTTTTACCAGAGTAATATTTTAAAGCAATTTTTTAACACTGGTATCTGTATTTACCAATACAAGGCAATGACTGCATTTCATTGCCATGTACTTGTGACATGTGCAATGACAATAAAGTTGAATTCTATTCTTCTTAAATACAGAATGTCTGTACTTTTGCCACCTCTACTCCTCTTTATTTAAATTTTAACTATGAATTCGCTCTATTCTTCTTATTCCAGCTGCTCCCTTTAGGGGTCTGAACAGCAGGTTATCTGCCTCCATCTCCTCCTATCCCAGCATCCTCCTCTGTCACAACAGCGGATGTCACATCCTCTTACTACGTCCTTACTACATCCATGAACCTCCTCTGAGGTCTTCCTCTTTTCCTTGTGCCTGGCAGCTCCATCTTCATCCTCCTTTGTCCAGTAGATCCATTCTTCCCCCTCTGCACACGCCCAAACAATCGCACGGCACCTCTCTCTATAAAAACTGCTCAAAGTGAGCATCCTACACACAACCATCATCTGCTGCCGAGCTACATTCTCCCTCGACACCACCCTTTGTCTCCTTCAGATTGCACTCTCTGCATACAGTATAGTCCATCTGAGTACTTTCCTCCTTCTTCATGAAGTAAATGTTCACCAAATCAGTTTACATCATTTTCTCCCAGTGTTGCTGTTTATATCAAAGAATGTGCAAATATGTGAAAGACATCTGCACATTCAAATAACAGCTATGCTTTAAACTGGATCCATTGATATATTTAAGCTTCCTGTTCCACAGCCCGATAAAGCAAACGTGGAAATTACTTTGTTGCAGATCAAATTAATTTTGACTGATTGAAAAGACATTTTTTGTGTGCAGGTGGCTGCAGGGGGGTAAAAGGTCTGAGCTAACTTTACAGCTGAGCTTCACTCAATGTTAGAAAGGTAGAGCTTACTATAAATGTTTCCCTAACATCATCCTAATCTGTCAGGCTGAAAACATGCTGGAAATAAACATAGTTGATTTTAAACTGAAACTCTATATGCTCCTGACCAAATGATGTGTTCAGCATCAGTTACCATGGTGATTGAGCTTACATTCATCTCACTTTGTGGAGACAACTCAGTATTACAACTTATGACATCATCACAGTTTGAATCAACCAATCATTCACATGCAGGTGTTTAAAAACATTTTATTGAATCAAAATGTTACAATCAGAATACATCAACATTTCGTCTGCCCTTTGACCCGGTCTTTGTCCTCTCTGCACGTGGAGCGTCATCAGGTTAGCCTGGAGGACTCAGCTGGATTTACCACTTGTCTTAAATTAAAACTCTTAAATATAATTGTACTATATTATGCATTAATACTGAAAGGAGCTTCCTGTTTGTTCAGCGCTGACCATGTGACCAATAAAATATCCTCAGAAGTTCAGGTGTTTCTTAGCCATCAAAAAGACGACTGGTTCAGGTGAGACACAGGTGACTTAGCATACAGAAAAGCTACACAATAAGAATGATGACATCACAGATAAGCGCTGTATCACAGCACTGAGCCTGAGATGTGGTTCAGTGAGCTCTCGGCCCGTTTAAACTTTAACCAAGTGAAGCTGTGAGGAATGTTTACCCTGTGTCATGAATCCCATGTCTGATGACATAACGTGCAACCTTGAACGAATGCAAAGTTAAACTGGCCTTGCAAACACAATTGGCAGCACGGACCATCATTTGGTTTCTGTCAGTTACCTTCAGAGTTTCATCCATGAAGCTTCTGCAGACACGAATCTCAAACCTGATCCAAAGCATCTCTGACGGGCAGTGATGTAAACAAACTGAATAAATATAAACTGATGGAAACAAACTAAGATGAATTAATGAGAAATAATACTGATCCACAGGGCTCTTTCATACGGGCAGGGCAGTCAGTCAGGTCGCACAGCACTTGTTGATAAAACTCCAAAAATATTCTGATTCTTTTCAATCTATTTTACACAAGAAAATAAAGACGACCATAAAATCTGACTTCAACATGCAAAACGCATTCAACAGCAACAAAGGCTTCCATTTAAGCTTGAACAAAGAAGAAAAAGAACAAGAGTAGAAGAAGACAGATTAATATCAATAACATTGTGTAATAAAAACACAACCTTTGACCTATTGACTGTTCTCATCTATTGCTGCAGCCGAGTCAGCGTTTAGGTGACACGTTGCTGTGGTTAACTCAAGAGGTCAGAGGTTGGAGTCCAGATTGGCATGGTTCAACAAGGTGGTATCTGGGTCCTCGATGTGGGGATCAGAGCTGAGAAACGGCTCAGTTTCCAACTCCAGCAGTGCTGGCAGGTCGGCCGCGCCCTCTGCCAGGCTTGTTGATTCAGACGTTTGGACAGGTGTATACTGAACCAGCTGCTTTCCTGCACCAATCAGAGCGCAGCACAGTGTCAGCATGACAGCAGACAGGATTGTGGAGCAGCAACTGACTGAAGGCATGACTCACCTGTTCCGCTTTCTTCACTTCCCTTAGGAGCTTCATCAGACAGCAGCTGGTGGGAAACAGTAACACCAGTGAGACAGGTCTGACATCAGCAGCAGCACTACACTCGTATTTTTTGAAAAAGCCGGCAAAAGAGTCTGAAATTTGCAACTCACGTTATCCAAACTGTCGAGGTCAAAGTCTGCAGGCGGGCCAGATGAACTAAAAAACTAAGCGCACACACACAGTTAATGACACACACAAGTAATAAAAATGTGAGGTGGTAACAGGGAGTTAGACTAACCTCAATAAGAGGAATTGTATCGAAGGAGAACGTCTGTGTATTGAGGATGTTCTGCAGGTTCTCTAAGCTGCTGTCGATACTATCCACATGATCCAAAAGCTCAGACCTGAGACACACAGGTGGGACGGGTCTGATGTTAGGTCGCATGTCTGGCGTTGTTCTACATTTTCCTTTATGTCTGCAGAGATCCAAACTAACACATTATCTACATCTCAACTGTTCCACACAGGTGAGCTCAGTCTGAACCACACAGGTGAGCTCAGTCTGAACCTGCCAGCTTTTAATAATCTTATGCACAGGCGCTGCTCCTACCCTGGCCACACGCCTCCTGTAGTCAGAACACGCCTGAAACATTTCCTGCTGTGAGCTGCCCTTAATATCCACCAAATATAATCAATTAACTAGGTCATGACATCTGATCAGCTAAAGAAGCAGATCTGGACCTCAGACATTTGACAAGAAGAAAATGCAGAATGCCACCAGTAGACTTCAAAACACTCATAATTATAAATCAATAATTGTTTGTAGAGTTAGTGATTCACTTGTCAGGTTGTGCTGAGAGGAACCGCCAAACGTCAGGTGGGAGTCCACCTGCAGAGGGAAGGGGGCGGGGTCTGAAGGAAGCACAGGGGTTTTAATGACACACTTGTCCTGCAACAGGACCATTACCTACAATGTAAGACAAACTGAAACCACACCATGGTTAGTTAAGAGGCTTTCAGACAGGCAGTGCTGCATTCGCCATTCAAGTGGGCTGAATACGTAGTTTCCTAAACTTGTAGTACAAACTTCTGACTGAGGTCTAACTCCTAGACTCCTGACAGGAGCTTGGATTCTGCATTCAGCAGAACACTTTCAGTTTCCTGTGTGAAAGCCAATTTACAGAAAGACACCCAGAATTTCAGGGTGATGGATGCAGGGGATGAGAAGCTGTTCAGGGGAGCCGTCTGTGGTTGTCAGAGCAAGTGTCAGGACAGTTGTTGAGGTGAGCTGCAGGTGATTGTCAGGACGGTGTCAGGGTAGGTGTTCAGGGTAGGTGTTCAGGGGAGCCGTTTCTGGAGAGATGCTGGGAAAGCCGTCAGTAAATGGGCATAAGGGTGGACTGAGGACAGGACAGTCTATTGAGACAGTTTGTTAGGCAGCTCTTTGCAATCTCAAACACAATTTCAGCTTTAGTCAGAGCAGGGTCATTGTTGGGGAAATACTTTGGCCACCTCTTGGTAAATGCTCATAGTCGTTCATCAAGGGTGGTACTAACACTATTAGAAGTCTCTATGACTGCTGGTCATAGAGACTGCATACTGGTGTAGTCAGGTGCCACACTTACCTGTCAATACAGGCGATGGCTTGACATTTCTTCTGAGGTGTTGCTGGGCAGGGGGCTGTGTTTGCTGTGGTAGCAGAGGGGAGTGATTGGGTGGATGAGGCAGAAGTCAGGGGACCAGTGGAGATGGGGCTCATCATCACAATGGGACTGGCTGCTGAGAGAAAGATTTTTATTTATCAGAAATGCTCTGAACAGGAATAAAACTGCTGACCACAAACATTATGTCTACCAGTGGGAGCACCGCTGGTGGAGGTGACTGCGGTGGGTGGCTCATTCTCCTCTAGGATGGAGTTAATGAAGGTGGTGGGGGAGAGGGGTGTGTCCACTGGTGCAGCAACTTCCTCCAAAACAGGACACACCTCCACATCCGGACTGGACGGTTCCTCTTTGATATCAACTGATTGGCTCTCTCTGCAAGGAGGTTATGCACTCTGACTTCTGAAGGATCAATCACTTACTGACTAAACAGGACTGATATGATCGGTACTCACCCTTGGTCTGTCCAATCACGGGCCAATTCATCTGAACCAGATGTGGCCATGTCTGTGATGTCAGAGATGATGGGTCCTGAAGTCAGAGAAGTGTCAGCTGAGAAGAGATTGGCTGCAGTCTAAAGTGAAAAACACAAAAGCATGAGTGACCTCTACAGGCCAAGTGAGGACAAACATCTGCACAGGTAGATATGAAGAGTCTACTTTTGAAAGCTAAAGCTAGACAACCAGCTGAAGTGACTCAATGTCACTCTGAAAGATAATCACTGCTGCCTGTGCAGGTCTGAGTGAAACACGTGAATCAGAGATAGGTTACCTGCTCCAATGAGAAGGGACGGCTATATTTGGGCATTGAGTGGGTGCTGCCAGAGTCGTTGAGCATCAGAGGACTGCAGGGAAGAGTTAAAATGATTAGATGAAAATGCAAAATGTGTACAGAGGAAAGTGAATCTGAAGGTCAGGTATTAGAGGAAAATGGTACTTCAAAATAAAAGCAAAAGTCTCAAATTTGGGCAGCTGGATCTGCATTTTATCAGCTGGAAACATCTGGTGTTCTTAGCAGAGAAAAATCTCACAGCATCCAATCTGCACTTTGAAATTTTCTAGTGTTTAAGTCTCCATTTTAGCATTTGTGATATTATCTTGAGTATCAAAAATAAACTTGCATCTTCCTCTTGACTCCTAGCAGTCTGTTGGACTGAATGAGCGACACCAGGAACTGTATGAGCTGCAGAAAGAGAAAGACAGGTGAAGAGTTCATTAATGTTAAGAGACAGGCCATGTGACATCACTCTCCCCTGAGGTTTTCATATGTATAGAGGGGAGGGATCACATCAGATGTATTCTTAGAGTTCCGCTAACTGGAAAGGTGTGGACAGTGAGAACAGGCACCTTGTTGACAACTTTCTGCTGCTGAGCGTGTTTCTGTCTCAGAATGGCCACCTCTCTCCATAGAGCCTCGTTCTCACTGAAACACAAAATCAGGCTTCAGTCAACAGTGCAGTGGGTTCTAGCTCTGATTCTGGTTTGGTTCTTACTGTTTCATTGTGACGATCCTGGAGTCAATGGTTTCCTGTTTTCCCTTCATCAGCTGAACATCGTTCAAAATCTTATTCACTTCCTCCGCACAGATTTTCGCATCATCCTGACGCACTGACGACACCTGTTCCAATCACAGCATACCGTTACCAAAGAGATGGAACGGACAAATCAGATTGGGTTCTGAGTTCTTAGTACCACATGCACAGTGACAGATTACAGGCCACTCTGACCCCACACTATGGGGTATACAAAGTATTTGTGATTGATCCGCTGCATCCTGTGTTGTCACACAGCACTCTGAATCATCACCTTTAGTCTATCACCTGTTTGCATTTTTAGGTATTCGCAGGTGTGTGAGGGACTACATACGTTGGTGACTTTGCGTTTGATGTTCTCCAGCAGATGCTCTTGTCCTCTGATGAAGAACGGGTGCTGAAACTCTGTGTCATCCCTCTCCGGTTTCACCAGACCACCCTGCTCAATGTGCACAACCTTGCGGAATCCATCTGAGAGACATACCATTACACCATCAAAAAAGGATGTGGATGCCATCAATACAATGCCACACTCGCTAATATCACAGCTCCTTTTTCTGGTTCTTCCATAGTCCAGATGCCTCTGCATGCACAGGGGCCCTGTCCTTCAACTAGCACTTCTTCTATGACACGGAGAAAAAGAAGCTGCTCATGCACAAGGAGCTGATTGTTGTGATGAATGATCAGCTTGATATACAGAAAACGGTAGCTTAGTCCATTAACTGCTATGTTAACTGCAGGCTACCTTACCTTGTCAGGATTGGTTGTTGCTGCTATGACAATCATGGCAGCAAAAATAACCCACTAAACATGTGAATAATATCACAATGTTTCTTCACAAAGCAACACCTGATTGGATGAGTCTTCTTTCCCAAAAAATAAATAAGTAAATCAATGAAAAAAAAAAATCTAACCATCTCTTACACTGCAGAGAGGTGACAACCCCACCTCTGAACAGAGTTGGTAGGGCTAACACACTGATGATTCCTTGCTGGTTATTGATTAATAATACTCACACATGTTGAGTTGGCGGATGAAAGAGGCCATGTTGTTGTGCTTGAAGAACTTTGGCAGAACTTCTTTGGAAAACCGCCCCTGGTCGAACACGTGGAAACTGGTACCACTCTTATACAACAAGAAAAACAAAAAAAGAAAAAGAATCTGTAAATTTGTGGTGGCAGGTCGTCTGCTAATCAGAAGATTAATGGTTTAATCTATGGCCGCTCCATTCTGCATGCCAAAGTACCCTTGGGCAAGACATTGAACCCTGAGCCCAAGGGTGCTCTTCAATGCATTCATTAGTGTGTGACTATTAGACAAAAAGCAATGTAGGTTGAAAACAAAAGTGTTGTATGAATGTGAGTGTGCCCTTTGAGTGCTTGGGTATTAAGCATAAAAATAATTCCATTTACCTTATACAGAGACTATATGTTCTCACAAATTCTCAGAGGGTCTGAGCTCTGAGGGATCTCCACATCTGTTCCAGATGTGAAAATCTGAGCACACTGCTAACACATTAATCTCAGATGTCTGCTCTCCTGCAGATCGTTTCTGACCAGCTCCCAATTTACTTCAACACTTTCGTCTTTTTTGCACCTGCACATCAGGCACTAATGTATAGATTAGTGACTGGAACTCTTATTTACACAGCACACACTGCAGATGAAAGTTATTTGAATCATCTATCAATGGAAGAAAAACAAAGATATAAAGAGAAACCATTCATTTTGGGGACGTGATCTATATCTCAGCAGCTTTATTTAAAGGAGGTGAAGAACAAGAAACTGTTCATCGTTAAAGCGAAAATAAGTGCTACACAGCTAGCTTAAACACAAACATGTAAATCTTACATTTTGTTGACTTGGATATTTACAGTGTAGTTCCAGAAAAGTAATTCCAATGTCAGTTAAATCATTCCTAAGTTTTAAGTGAGCTGCAATGACAGCTGGGGTTGTTGTGGAAAAGCAGATGTAGCCTGTAAGAGTTAGGTGGTGTGCTTAAATGAAGGTGGCATAATCTACACTCCTCTCTGGCAGTTGTAAATAAATGTAGAATGCTGCATCCGATAGCACAGCAACTATCTGGCGTTTTGGCTAAAGTGAGGTAAACTAGAAGACGTTCAAAGGGAGGCTGGAGAGCAAAGGACCGCAGCAGTTTTTCCCCTCCAGGTGGGCGTGTCCAAGTAATGAAATGAGTAAGTAAAGGAAGTAAAAACCATGGATTAATGGTGCATTTTCCAGTTTAAACTACACTTGGAAAGCACACTTTGGAATATTTAATCTGGTGTTACATGACCTTCAGCTGTGGGCGGAGCCTATCAGTTATGCAAAATTGCATAGCTGGCCTATGATGTCACTGTAGTGTTATAGCCTACACCTTGCAGCTGTACAAGGTGTGGGCTATAACACTACAGTGACATCATAGGCCGTCATCAGCTTATTTGATTTCAGGCTTTATGCCAATCACCTCAACAGCTGCTGGGATTAGTTTGTCACAAAATCAACTGTCAACTGATTAATTACTGACCAGCTGATGATGTCTGATATCATTTGACCTCTGACGTGAGATCTGTTAGCCTTTTTGCTTACTGAAGCTAGGCTAACTGAGCTGACCTCTTTTTCTTGGTCAGTAAATAAAGTTTGTCAACAAAGCTGTCTGCATTCTAGTTTAAATAAAGTTGGGTCTGTTTCTGCTGTGCAAATAAAGTTCAACTTGTCTGCGTTAGCTGTTAGCTATTAATGTGCGTACCGGGCTCCAGCAGATGAGCGGGTCGGTGTCTGGGTCCTCCACCAGGGTCCACAATTTGGTCAGGAAGGCCGGGACGTTCCCGCTGCTCAGCACCGCCCCTCCTCCTCCTGGATACTCCATCTCTGAGACGAAAATCGAGCACACACCTGAGCTAACGACGCTAACAGCTAGCTGCGTCAGAAAGAAAACAACGAACTACGACTCGGGTCCCCGATCTGACTCGGAACGTGCCGGTTCGGTCCCGCTGCTGAACTCAGAGCTACATGCGAGGCTGCAGACAGACGTGCAGAACTTTATTTCACTTGGAGTCGCGATAACTCCGCAAATCCGATAAAACACAACTGCGCAGATAGCTGCCCAGCGCGGTCTGATAGCGTCAGCACAACACGTAACCCCAACGTTCTGTCGCGCTGTGACTTTTTTTTTTTTAAACTTTATTAGCAATTCAGAAATTACAGATATAAATGAGCGAAAGACAATGTCAGGAGGTTTCGCGTAATAACAAATAACACACAGGTTGAATCACACGACAAGGGGCATATGTTTATAGTTGTAATTGCTTTTATATTATGGGATTGTTGTATAGTTTTAAAATATTGTCTGGATTCATTTATAAAGCATTGAAAAAAAGCATTGTTTTTCTCTGAAAACAGCAAGGCTATTCAGATAAATGAAGGATGAAGGAGAATCAATCTGCTTTTGATATAAGAAATAACTCTTTTTATAGAAATTGCTGAGCACTGTGCAAAGGGTTCTGAGGATTAGGACTCGGCTGCAGATTTATCCAGAGGAGAGCTGCATTATTACAAACTGTTGCACCATAAACCTAAAATCTGTGTGAACAGCTGACTGTACAATGTGCAAAAGAACATTATTTACAGTCAGATCATGAGTCTTCCCAGTTACTATGTGCGTGTGTATGCACATCACTTCTTAGTTTTAACATCACACTGCAACATTCAGGCATTAGTCTAACACACAACAACTTTATTTGTTACAGATTGAGCAGAGAGAAGTCGCTCCCTGTGAGCGTACTGCTGTTTCATGAAAACAATGTTATTAAGGAACAGTGCCCCCAAACACTCAGTGTGAGGACTGAGTGAAGAGTTTTAAAACAGCGTCAAGGTTTTGGCCCTCTGTTTACAATTTTGAGCATCTATACAAAGTGCCAATTACACACTGATAACATCTCCCCTCCTGATAATAAACTCTCCTAGTAGTAACTATCATAGCCACAAGAGGAATAAGTCTGGATTTTTTTCAGCATTTGATTTTGTTCAATTTGCAGTAATTGATTACTGATCGGGGTGAAAACACTCTTCTGATCAACAGGTTCACCAATCAGTTACATGGATGGTTTTTGGCTGAATAACTACCAAAGTCTCTTGCATGTTAGAAGGGGGTGGGACAATGGTGAATTTACACAATTCCATGAACCAATTTCGTTTCACATGGTCACGTGGACAGCAACCAGCAGGAGGACTCTTCAATCCGCTTCAAATATCTGGAGCCCACAAACAAACCACAACTACCAAGATCTTGCTGCTGATGAAGAGGAGGAGGCTGAGGATGATGAGGGGTTTCCCATGTATCTCTGGAGGAAGTGGTTGAGGCTGAAGACCACACCCCAGCCGATGGCAGGGTCCATGCTGATGAAGTCATCTAGGTTCATCTGGCACTCTGAGGGGGAAACACATCCCAGAATGATGACATCATAGCTACACACAATTACACAAGACAATAACAAGGAAGTCATGTGACCTGCAGTGCATATATGGGCGTACGATGGGGGGGGCATCTTCCATGATCCGTCAGAGTTCTTCATGTGAGATCGATCAGATGCGAAGTTCAACAGGAAGCTGTCAGCAGGAACCACACGAAACTTCCTGGCAGACAGTAGGGGGTTAGAAACTACTAAGGTGTGTGTAGTTTCCTGTCATGTCGCTCAGCTGTGTCTTACCTGTGGTATTCTAGTTTGATGTCACTCTCTGAGCGGAAGGCCTCAGCAGCGTAAAGCTTCAGGCTGCAGGGAAACGAGAGCGTTGAATCCAGATCGTAGACTAGAGAGTCCGATTGATCTGCCTGCAGGAGGATCACATGGTAGTCCTGAAACACAATGATGTTATCTTTAAAGTCATTTTGACATCATTTGTGTTTTTATGTCTGTGCTCTCATAGTATTAACATTGACATCACAAACCCAGATCACTGGCAGGTCTCCATGTCCAGACTTCTGCTTCCACAGAGGAACCTCAAACGAGAACAAATACAAAACGTAACAGAAAATCAGCTTTAGAACATTACAGATGTTTCAAAGAACCTGAAGTGGATGTTTTTAGTTTGTCAATCCTGCTCCTGTCCGCAAAAAGATTTTCTCCATTTGAAGCAATGCATTATCAAGGACTGTAACATGTTGTTCAAATGAATATATTTTTACCATTGTACAGTTGTTCAATGTAGATCAGTCCCTTCCCACTTATCAAAGCCTAGATCAATACTTGATGCTACTCTTGTTTTGTTGCTATTTTTGTTGCTCTACAAATCAATTGAGACATCCTTAATTTCTTTTCTATTAATGCATATTTGCATTGTTCTCTTAATCAAGTGTCCAAAAGGTTTATTCTGTTCATCTGGACGTAGCATTTTCAATGGGAGAAACGTTTCATCACTGATCCAAGTGACCTCTTCAGTCTCAGCTGACTGCAGGTTTCCCCAACCTTATAAACAGTTCAATGCACAATAACTGAAACCAGACCACCGAATGAACAATGGGCTGTGAGGTCGGTTTTTTGAGCATCAATATGCAAATTGCCATGACCATTAAGAAACAACCAATGATCAAAGACCATTGATCATTAATCAAAGACCATTCACAGTCAGTTGGGGAATGGTTGCAATCACAGCATTGTAAGATGGCGAAAGATGTACCCTTAGGCCCCCTCCTCTATTCAGAGATGGTCTTTCCCTTTTCACGTACGTGGCCTCCTTGACTCCCCCCTCAAACCAGCATTCTTCCCTGTCCAGGATGTGTACACCCTCATCATTGAACGAGTGTCCACTGGCCTGTAAGTGTGAATAGACTGTGGAGTCCTGGCCTGACGAGGTAGCTCTTCTGTGTTGTGCCATCTGCTTCGCCAGAGGTTGTTTGGTTTCCCCGATGTATAAATCCTGGCAATCCTCATGGCACTTAACAGCGTACACTATATTACTCAGTTTGTGTCGGGGGACCCGATCCTTGGGGTGGACCAATTTTTGGCGCAGCGTGGTTTGGAGTTTAAAAGCCACAGAGACTCTGTTTAGACTTTACTGTTCCGATACTCCTGACACATACGGGATCACTACGGGTTTTTGCTTAGGCAGCGGTTGTCCTTCTCTCCTGGATCGGCTGGCGCTTTTTTTAGGTGCCTTCCCAGCTTTGACAAATGTCCAGCTGGGATAACCACATTTACTCAGGGCCTTCTTGATGTGATATTCTTCTGCTTCCCTGGCTGCTGTGTCTGTGGGGATGGTGTTCGCTCTATGTTGTAACATCCTGATGACACCCAGTTTGTGCTCCAGTGGATGATGAGAGCCAAACCTTAAATATTGATTTGTATGTGTAGGTTTACGGCACACACCAGCTTTTAAATGTCCCCCATTACTGATGGAAATCTCACAGTCTAAGAGGGCTAACCTGCCACTGTATCCTCCCTGGTGAATTTGATCTGTTGGTCCACCGAGTTAATGTGAGCCGTGAATTATGGTACGTCCTGAGATTTGATTTTCACCCAGGTGTAATCCACATACCTGAACCAATGACTTGGTGGTGTTCCAGGGTAGGATAACAAAGCCCTCTTTTGCACTTCCTCCTTGTACAATTTGGCCACAATGAGTGAAACTGGGGAACCCATTCCCCAACTCTCTGTGAATGGTACTCATGGCCATTGATCAATGGTCTTTGATCAGTGGTTGTTGATCAATGGTCATGACAATTTACATATTAATGTTTAAGTAACTGACATCACAGCCCATTGTTCATTCGGTGGTCTGGTTTCAGTTATTGTTTCAGTTACCGTTTATAAGTTTGGGGAAACCTGCAGACAGCTGAGACTGAAGAAGTCACTTGAATGAGTGATGAAACATTTCTCCCACTGAAAACACTACGCCCAGATGAACAGAATCAACCTTTTGGGATTTACTTACCTAGATGATTGAGCAAGCATCAAGACATCTCAATCCAGTTGTTATTAATCTTTAGCCTCCTTCTGGTCAAATCCTTCACAAATGGTAGTGACTCAAATGAAATATTTATGCATATTGTATATAAATCTTTGGTAATTATTAAACCTCTCAGATGCGTTGCCCATTATGTCTACTGATTTGCTTTCATTAGTGAGGTATCTAGACATTTGTCCATACTTATTCAGGCCATCAGCCAGGGCTGGTATTGATATGATTGGGTCACTCGCCTCAACCCCACCATCATCTCTTATACCTTTAATGAATTCTTTTAACTAGTATTCTGCCTTATTAATTCACCCAAAGGTTCAATACTTATTGCAAACAGCAATGGTCTTAGGCACTCGTCTTGTTTAACTCCTCTCTTAAGCTGAAACAACTCAGAGCAGCATCCATCAAGTCTGGTCCATGATTTGGGATTTTTGTAAATAAGTTTTACCAAATTAATAAAGATTGAATAAAATCCAAAGGCTGTCAAAGTGTGAAGAGTTCCATTTGACTCCCCCACCACCTGCTCCAACTCACCACCAGGTGTTGATCAATTGACATAGAGCAGATCTGATGAAACAATTACAAAATCGATCATCAAACCACTCATTTTAAATCTGACATTATACTGGCATTTGGTTCTCACCGTTCTCGTCTCATTGGAGATGAAGATCACAAAGAGATGTTCCAGCGGTGCGGTTCTCTGTTTTCTGACATAGTCGCAGAGATTCCAGACATTTTCTTCACTGCAGAGCAAGAACAGACAGAAGAGCAACAGACAGTCAGACAGAAGAGCAACAGACAGTCAGCTTGTAAGACTTCCTGAAAGTTCTAAAGGATTAGCAATTACCAATGCAATCCAATGCAACCATCCTTTCAGTGCTTCATAAATGAAGCCAAACAATATTTTAAAATTATAAACCATTCCCAAAATGTAAAAGTTTTTAAAACCATAAACTTATGCTCCTTGTTTAATATTACGTGATTCTTTTCCTAGACTGTATCGAATTATTATTATTATTATATGAAACCTCCTGTCATTGTGTTTTGTTCCGTTATAATTGTATTCTGTGAATTGTCAATAAAATGTATTTTAAAAAAATTATAAACAAGATGTGGCGATAGTCAAATTGACCAGCAGGTGTCACTGTGGACATGGGTTTCAGATTTCTTCGAAGCCTCGATACAATTCGGTTGTATATTTTTGTTGATAGCCTGATAATTAACATTGTTTAAATAAACGTTTGCTATCTGAGAGGATTATTATTCATTACAATGATCTGTGATTGTTATTCTCTCACTGACAAATTTAAGAACTGCACTAAAAAGGAAACGGAAATCTGAACTGGCCAATCATGGTAGTTGCAGCTGCTTTGACCAGACGTGTGGTTACAATTCTCAGGAGCCAAGTAACGTTCTGATACAGCATGCACGGTCACCTGTGGCAGGTATGTCGGGACTCACCAGTAGCAGCTCGTGTACACGCAGTCCTTGCGCAACGGAACCAGTCTCCGATTCATGATCGGGTGTTACACTGAAAGAGCTCCAAGGGAAATGCGCTGACGCTAAATCCGCTAAGGGGGACTTTCAAATTAAACGCATCGACAAAGTAGCAGTAAGACTGCGGTCCAACTGCAAATTTAACTTCACTGTCGCCCTAAGAAATTAGCTTTAGTGCTCTCTTTGTTACCTCCTTTATTACAGACGCTGAATCATCCTTCATGAAAGGAGAACACGGTTTATAGCAAAGCACCATGAGAGAAACAAACTGACCTCTGAACCTGTTGGCTAGTTTAGCTTGTCAGAGAATAACTACTTAACTTTAGAAATATACACTCCATCACTCAGCTTAACTCCATCTGCTTAGCACCATCAATCATCAGAAAATAAATGAAATAAAAATCTAACGCATCAAATGTATTTTTGTAATGAAAACATTACGGCATTTATTTGAAGACTTTTTTGTTAAATCTCTTAGGAATGATTTTTGTAAACATCTGCACTGCAAATTTGACAGGTTTTATTAGATTTTAGATAAAATACTTAATTTACATATTTAACTGAACAAATCTGTTCATAAATTGACTAAACGGTAAACTAAAACTACATGAAATTCTCTCACTGAAATATAAATGAAACAGATCTGGAGCATCACTCCAGAATCTAAATCAAAACAAGCTAATGAGCAAATCTAAAACTAGAATAACTGTGCCTAGTGAGATGGGCGGGATTCACGGGGGTCCCGGCTCTGTAAAGATGGATGTCATGATATCTGAACTGAACATCTTAGAACTGATCGATCACCCACAGACAATTATGCATCTTTAATCTCCCCAGACAGGAAAGGGATATCACACTGCTGATCAATATCAGCTCCTTTCACCAGACTGACAGCAGACACACAAACACACTCAAAAAAAGTTCAGTTTATTCAAAATGGAATTACATCACAGCAAGAAGACCAGTGAGCGAGGACTCATTGTGTCTTATGTTAAGACATTGTGTCTGAAAGTAAAAACTGCATCTATGGTTGCTAAGCATATTGCTATGTGAAGAGGCGGATAGTAGCATCGGCGCCAGAGGAAAAGACCCAGGGTTGCGTGGGGTGAAAGGTCACATCCAGAACACCAAGATCATGAGTCATCACATGACCTCTGAGGACTTTCACTGGGACGATAAGTGGGTTCTGCAACAGGTCACTGTGGGGGTGGAAGGATGGTGAGGTTAGAGTGCAACCAAGAGGAGGATAAATAAACGTACGTGTGTGTGTGTGTGTGTGTACACATTACTTGTAAACGGTCCCGTGACAGACGATCACTGAGCCATCATCAGACGCCGAGGCAAACAGCGGGTACAGTCTGTGATAGGCCACACCCCTCACTGCTTTCTTATGGTGTCTGCAGAGAGAAGGTGATCACACATGATTTTTTTTTAATGTTAACAAAAAACAAAAACAACAGCAACAAAAGAAACAACATCTGATCAATACTGTAGTATTCTACAACCAATAACACACCAATGTCACGTCCTGATTGAGTAAACATGCTTGGTGACCATTCTGAACCAATCACAGCTGTCATTTTCTTTGTCAGTTCGTCAGTGTTATGTTTATCTGGTCTCTCATTAGTGGCTTCCATCGCATAATCGTGTTGTATTAGTGCCTTAGGCATGCTCTCCTTGTTGCTAGCTCTCTTTGATGCCATTATGTGCCATTTTTTCTTATGTGCCGTTTTTTCTTTCTGCAGGTTAGTGCAGGATAAACAGGTTAGTTTGCTGTATTGTGTGTGCAAAGTACAGAACAGTTCTTGTGAGTGTTGCACAGTGGCTGTGGTTTCATGGTCAGAGTTAGGTTAAACTCAGATGATCAGAACGACTGGCAGGTACGTACCGGAGCATCTTGTAGGGTTTAGTTGACAGATCGAGGTCAAACCAGCTCAGCTTACAGTCATAACTCCCACAGATCACATGATCCCCTGCAGACAGATGAACAGACAGGTGGGACCAGTGCTCCAGATAAAAATGTTCAGTCAGGTGCTCTGGGGCCATTTATCGGGTTGTTTCCAATTATGAGTTCAGATCACAAAAGATGAAAAGAACATGAAGTGACATTCCAACAACTGTTGATGTATTTGAGGTGGAACACGGCAAAAACCCTCAGACAGTCTCACTCCGTTTGCCAAGAAAACAATTTTTAAATGTCCAGGGCGAGTTCGTCCCTGAATCAGGCACAGTGAACCACCTGTAACATGCAACTCAGCAAGGTTAGCTCAGAAATGACCTGAACAGATGACTGCTTCTATGTTCTACAGTAACCTACAATACCAGGTCACTATGGCAACACATTAGTCATATGGGTTTGTGTCTGTGAACGACTCTATTAACTCAACAAGTTTAGCTGCCAATGGACAATATTTTGAGCAATCACCAGACTTATGGAATCATTATACTCGCCTGTGTTGCGTGGCAATTTTGACATCACATTCTGTGTTGTGAGACTTAGAAAGCGTCAGCCAGTTGTGTACCTCTCAATTTTTGTCATTTCATGCAGTGTGCTACGTCTGCCAGAGCTAGATGTAAGATGTGTACGATCGTGACAATTTTTACCACCATTTTAATGATATTCTAGCAAAGCTCAGAGACATACGGATATACAGAGAGAGATGTAGGAATAGTTTGAAAATTTTGCTTTTGACTTCTTCTTCTCCTCCTGTATCAGAGCTTATGTGTCGATATTGTCTGAGTGGCAACACCCGTCGTTCAGGGCAATACTGCAGTGGCTTCTTGCTCATATAAATACGAGTGACTTTGAGACGAAGTGAGCCAAACGCCCATTGTGGTGGGTTTATTGGAGCCTTTAAGACTTGTGTGTGCGGACTGGGGGTTTGGTTACCTCCTGGATGGACAGCCATGCTGGAGATCCACTTGGAGTTGGCTTGGAGTTTTTTGGTCATTTCTTGTTTGACGAGGTTGTAGATGCGGATTGAGCGCTGTGTGGCCACAAAGAAATAGGGCCTGATTGGGTGGAAGGATACGCACTGGACCAGGCCTTTGTTCCTGTTGAAGGGGTTCTGACTCCGCCTCCGGCTCAGCTGATGGATATACACCTGCAGGTGGCTCGTGTTATCGGGCATCACCGATGCTAGGTAGTCTCCTTTAGCATGCCACACCACCTGGTGGACAGCCTGCAGAGATCAACAGTGAATCATTAGGCTGGGTGTCGATTTTGGTGGTGGTGGTGGTGGGGGGTAATTACCAAAAAAGAAAAAAAAAAAACCATCACGTTATTCTCTCACTTTGGGGTGTTGGATTTTGAGGCGGAGCCCCTGGTTTAGCTCTTCCCCCTGGGCCTCGCTCCAGACAACAGCCCCTACCCCTTCTGCTGGCTCCTCCCCCTCCTGCTGGGCGCTTAGAAGTCGTTCTGACGACAAGATGACCTGTTTATCTGCCAGACAGGGAGACAGGATCAAGACCACAGAGTCCCTGAAACCAGAGAGAGACAGAGGGACAGGATCACATCAGAGGGAGAGGGGGGATGAATTTAAAATCCTGCTTGTGGTTTCCAGAGTATTTAATAGTAGAATGGGAGGCAGAGCCTTAAGCTTTCAGGTCTCTCTTCTGTAGAACCAGCTCCCAGTTTGGATTTAGGAGAGAGACACGCTCTCTACTTTTAAAATTAGGCTTAAAATTTTTCTTTTTGACAAAGCATGCAGTTAGGTCAAGACCAGGTGACCCTGAATCCTTCCTTAGTTACGCTGCAATTGTGTTCTTAAAGTTGGATGTTGACGCTGCCCACCTGGCAGGGTGGGGGGGACACTACCCCAGTTTAAACCATCATTAGAAATCACTGAACTAAATTACACACACTCTTCCTCATATGACATCTTTGTCCCCATCTAGCTCTACAGGTCATGTGATTGATGGGATATTCTCTGCATTACTGTAGGATCTTTACCTTACAATATACACCACCATGAAGCAACTACTGTTGTGATGTGGTGCTATACAAATAAAACTGAATGCCACAGACAGACAGACGGAGACAAAGAAACAGACAGAGGGACGGAAGATATCAAAGAGACACAACGTTGACAGAGAGGTGCTCACAGGGTAACAGCCAGCAAACAGACAGTGGGATTTGGGTTCCAGGCAACACTCTTCACAGCTCCGCCCACCTGGACCGTCTTAATACAACGAGACGAACAGACCTCCCAGAATCTGACAGAGCCGTCATCACTTCCTGTGAACAGGGAGGAGAGATTTCAGCCCTGCCCACACTCAATGAACCCATCCAAAGGATGGATGTTTAATTTAAACATCACCTTCAAACAGGTTTTTCGGTAAGTGCTCTGACCACAACACAGAAAACTTGAATATG
>VURO01047771.1:21176-40248 GCA_015108175.1 Pelvicachromis taeniatus
AAACAAAACAACAAACTCAAAACAAAACAAAAAAAAAACCAAAATATAAAAAAAAAATAATAAAAATTAAAAAAATAAAAAAACAAAAAAAAAAAAAAATAAAAAAAGAAAAAAAAAAAAAAAAAAAAAAAAGATTAAAAATAAGAAAACATATCAGAAATACTAGCAAAGATGCAAACAATAACTGAAAAAAGAAGAAGAAAAAAAACCCAAAAACGATAAAAGACAACTTGCATCTGAAAAAAAATATTGTTTTAATGAGCAGTCTAAAGGAAGTCTGAAGGCTGTGACCTTCATCTCTAAAGCAGGTCTTTTTTAAGAATTTCACAGACTGAGTCATGGACAGCATTATCACAGATACTCTGTGGCAGTACAGTCGTTCTTTACAAAACAGACTCCTGAATCAAATCCTTACGTCCTGATACTAATTCAAAGACGAAGAGCTTGTTCTGGACTCCACCTTTCCAATAAATACATCAAGGAAAGTGTAGTTGGATAACACGGCACAGAATAAAGCTGCTTTTGCACAGACACAATTCAAAGTTAAGTAAAGTAAAGGCTATGTGGGACAAAGTCAAAGCTGGGAACTGTGTGTGAATTGAGCTGTGAGGGTTCAAACCACAGACAGGATAAAAGATGGACAACTTCCAGGTCTGAAAAGTAAAGCTTCAAAACTCTATACCTTCTAATGACTACCGGGTGGTGATAGCTGTGGTCCTACAAAGTCACAAAGAAGGATTATCCATGATTCAGTCAGTGACTAACAGCTTGATGTTGTTAAGCCACTGACTAAAAATGCAATAATTTGTCATCATGTCTGGTTTTAAAACAGTAAGACGGTTCATCTCGAGACTCAATAAATCAAATCAAATCAATTGAAGCTGCCTGCATCTTTTACACACAGTCTGTGGTGCAGGTGTGTAGACTGGTCGTCAACAACCCTGCCTGGGATCAAACACAACTCTCACTGTGAGCTTTACGCCACCCAGTCACAATGTCACTATTATCTATTGACGTGTGAGTGAGTCAACCTGGGGTTACCTGAGGCAAGCCACTGTCCCGATGGAGACACACTGATAGAGCGAACCAGACTGCTGTGACCTCGATAGACCTGAACGCACAGATAAAGATGTGAGAAAGGGTTCACCACTTTGTTTGTGTGCATTTGTTCAGGTGTGAGTGCTGTACCAGGGACTGTGTGGTGGGAAATGGCTGAAGGTCCTTTGGTTTGGGAAGTTGGGGAATCAGATCCTCTGGATTCACATTCACCTGCATGCAGACAAACAGGAAACTATTTAAACTGCATGCCTAACAGAGCAGCTCCAGCTTCAGGCAGTAGGACAGACTGAGAAAGGTTACCCTCATCTTCCTCTGTCGTGGGCACAGATAAAGGTCCAGGCAGCGCTCAAACCTCTGGTGGATGAAATGAGAAAATGCTGGAACCTGACGGAGGCTCGAGTACTTCCTTGGAACAAATGGCAACTTCCTGTCTGATGGATCCTGCTGCTCCCATAGTGCTCTCTGCAGACAGGTGAGGCAAGTGAAGACAGGGGGGGGGGGGGTAAAAAAAGTGTGTTTGAACTCAGTTCTAGCTATCCTCTGAACAGAAACCAGGTGAGGCAACGCATTGACAAACCTCCTCGTCAGTGAACAGATACTCGGGTGGTGGATTGTAGGACTCATGGTGACCAGGTAAAGGGATTTTGGGGGCAGGCAGGTGCATCCTATGTCTGGCCAGAATGGAAGAGTCTTCGCTGGCCCACAAGTCGTAATACCGCCCCCTGCCATCATCCTCTACCCGCCGAGGTTTGATCCAACCCATCTTTATGGCATGGACCAGTTTGGACACCTGCAGACAAGTGAGTCAGACAGGTGAGTTACAGACAGCTGAGAGCAGCCAGGTATGTCAGGTGAGTCAGGTGCATTACCTTCTCCTTCTCTGTGAGCGAGGGGATAAAGCTGCGTTTGTCTGCAGGCCTGTTGGTGACGGGATGAATCATCACATCCCTGCTGAAGAATTCCACCACTGGCTGCAGAAGAGGGGTAAAGATTATAGACAAATAGCCAGTATGTTCTACATTTTTAAGCCACGCTCACTTCTTGCTAGCTGGTCTGGGACATGTGGTGATTAAAAGGTGAATCAAGCAGGTAAACTGGAGGCTAGTGAACAGAACCCCGGTGTCACTCTGAGGGCATACCTCATACTCATTGAAGTTGACGTCTCCAAACTGCCCTCTCTGCAGACGGTTCACCAGCTCCACCTGATCATCGGACAGCACAATGTCACTTCCTGTCTGCTTGTCATGCACCGTTCTCCTGCAGACAGCAAGATGTTAGCGTCATCAGCATTCCCTATCAAACCTATGAAGAAGTCAGCATCATGCTAACTGCTCACCAGTACTCCGGGTTCTCCATCTTATCCAAGAAGTCATCAAGCTCATCCTTGCTCCTTATTGGCTTGTAGATTTTTTTCCCGTCCAGATTGTAGCCAATGTGAGGGAAATCTTTGTACCACTCCATAGGAATGTTCCCCACTGTGTTCCTGATATCCTAAAGAACAATGTGAGCATGAGAAACCACCACAGGACTGAGAGGACAACATAAAAGAAAAATCCACCAAACAGAACATGTGTAAAAGGAACATGTATGCTGTACAAAACATGCTGTATTGTAGCCACTTCAGCAGGACAGTTGACAGGAGTTTGTCTTTGTCATTCAACAACACAGCATATATGTATGTACATAGCACATGTATGGATATTATGTTGGGTGAAAGCCAGGTTAGTAACAGACACAAGAAAGCGGAGGAATAGAAAAAGAAAAGGGACAGACAGAAAGAAGAATGGGGATCATTCCACACATGGAATGGTAAATGGACTGATTCTTATGTAGCGCTTTTCTACTCTCCCGGAGTACACAAAGCGCTCTATACAACATGCCTCATTCACCTAATCACACCCATTCATACAAGCACTTTATTCTATACTTTAGTCCTAACTAACCTTCATACACATTCACACTCTGATGGATGTATCGGAGAACAACTTGGGGTTAGTATCTTGCCCAAGGATATATGGCATGCAGACAAGGGGAGCCAGGGATCAAACCACTAACCTTCCAATCAGTAGCTGACGTGCTCTACCACCTAAGCTACAGCCACCCATACCAGGGCGGCTAACTATTTTGCCACAGTTGCACTGGTGTGCCCAACATGTGCGACCACATTGGCTGCACTCTAAAGCCCTGCAGTGTACTGAGTGTCCAAGTGCTGATCGGTAAGAAAACACACCAACTTACTCCATCCACAATCCCCCTAAGAGTGCTGAAGATCCAAGGCCACACATCCGACTTAAGCCACGCCCCCCGAACATGCAGTTCTACAGTATGGGGATATTTTAACCGAAAAGGAAGCGATTCAGTCTTTGCCGGCTTTGTAAGGTGGAAATGGCAGATCATAAAACGACCATAAGTTTTCAACTTTTTTACTAACGCTGGTTTTTACCCTTTAATTCATCCAGACACCCCCCACGTAGACATACACTCACTCATAGACAGAGATGAACACCCAACCTCCATAAATGCAAAACTAATTTAAGCTGCTTAGCAGTAAGTTATATCATTAGATTAATCGATGCATCGAAAAATTAATCACTAAATTCATCGATTTGGAAAATAATCGTTTTGCCCAGCCCTAATATAGACATTATACTACAACACTGAAGGTAAGCTTCTACCGACAGGTTTAAGGTGGAATGCATTCATACATGAGCTCTCATCATAAACCAAACACCTTAATATCTGAAGACCTGCACCAGAACCTCGTGCACCGACCTGCTGAGCACCAAAGATACCGCCAGCTGTGTTTTCACTGCAGTATATCCATTGATCAGTGAGAGATTCATAATCACTGACTCAATAGACACACACAGACTGCAGCAAATTTCTGGAAGAAGACTCCCAAAACTACAGAATCAATGTGTGGGAGCGCACAAAGAAATGGGAAAACTTGATGGCCAAGTTTGACGCACGCAGGCACACAAACAAGAGAGCAAGGATCAGGAGCGAAAATCTCCCAGCTTTTTATTAGTGTGCATGTGGCTAAAACGGCATACAACACACCAGACACAAGCATATGAAAAGTAATGACAAGCACAAACATGAATAATATCAGATCACCTCTTCATCTGAAGAGTCATGTTCATACTCCTCTTCCTTCTTTTCTTCACTCACTTCTCCCTCTGTTTCTTTCTTCATCTGCAGATGGAACAGAATTCAGGTGATGTTCTGCAGCAGAACACTGAGAACACTTTTAACAGCAACCAATCACTAGTTAGACCAACACAGATTTAAAACTTACCTGCTGACACTGTGCCTTCTCATCGTCACCATCATCATCGGATCCCTCTTCCTCCTCAGAGTCACTCCCAGAATCCTCCAGTCCAGAGTAGACACTGTCCTCGCTATCTGAAAGATCATCATCCTTATCTTCATCAGTAGGTGTCCGGTTAAAGTTGAAGATCTGAGAAGGAAAACCCAGAATTATCCAGACTCAATTAAAAAGAAAAACAGATTTCCAAGAAGAGTGTAATTAAAGACCAGAAAATTTTAATCTGTGCATCATTAGCACAACCTATGCTAATGATGCACAGCAACTCAAAGCAACACGTAAAATCAGGAAAACCTTCTGTACTCATGAATGACGTCACTCTGTGCAACGTTAACCGGACACACGTACTCTGACACACTAACTGCTGCAGTGTTCGATCCGTTATTGTTTTGTTGCCATTTACGTCACTGCCTCCATGCTGGATCGTTAGCTCTGGGTCGGTGAGGTTGCTCCGACAATGCGAGTTAAAAATCTGAGTTGAGGAGGCCTTCCTTTTAAAACTCCCGACATTATAATGAAACCTAACCCGAGGCTGACATCACACATGTGCACAGAGGATGGTTCTGTGGTTAGTTTAAAAGTAGCAACTCATGGCTCACGTTTCACTCCGTGTCGGCTCTGGGGGCTAAACGGTAGCTTGCCCCCTGTGTTAGCATGCTACCTCATTGCTAGCATGTTACCAGATCCTCATCACTTTCCTCCTCCTCCTGTGTGTGTGGCTCACCTGATTCTGCTCCTCTTCCTCTTCCTCTTCTTTACTCCTCTTCATCGCTGTTTTCTCCCCTGCTTTCTTCATCTCTTCTCTCCGGTCGCTCCACGCGTTTCTGTTCTCCTCGATTCAACCACGTGAAACAGAAGGTTAGAGGTCACGCGTTACAGCTCGAGGGCGGGGCCTGCTGCTGACGCTTTGAGCTTCTGACAGAACGTCATAGTTACAGGTGACACGACCTCTCCCGAAAAATTAGTCCGCAACGGAAAGAAAATAAGGACAAATAAACAATGTTTATACTAATCGGAAGTAAAAGAACTGTTCTTCTTCTGAAAGAACTTTCTAATGCACAGAATTCCAAGAACTAAACTTTATCAACCCCTGACTGGGAGCTCTGGCAGAACAAAAGTTGTATTCTATAATACTGTTATAAACTAAACGATACAGCCCTGCTATTGTCAACTGTCTGCCAAAAAACACACACAATGGGCTTTGTTATGTTTTATGTTTTTTAATTTTTTTATGTTAACCATAACTTAACCATATTTCACTTGGAAGAAGATATCTTCTGCCAACATACTCTCAGTTAAATTTCTTCATGTTGTATTTTGTGAACATAAGCTCCTCCACATGTGAGGGGTGCAGTCTGGAGCGATGTGGGGACACAATATCTCCTGCTGTGACTCAGGTGAGATATTTCATTGCCTGCATTATGGCTGCATTATTTTTGACCAGAAGATCACTGTCAGTGATTCAGTGCTGTCCTCAGCTAATTAGCTTTCAACTATCTTGAGAGAGGTCATAGCACCAGAAGAGGCAGTTTTGGCTTTTGGTTTAGCAAGATTGTGCATTGCCCCCCAAAAGAGGCTTTTTTGCCCACTGGTCTCACTCTCAAATAAGAATGAACTGCCAGCTTCAGGTACCCCAGAAACATCTCTGATGTACTAAGCAGTGACATGGGCAAGTATTTGTTTGAAATAAGTTTTTGTAAAACACACGTTATTTGTGCCTTTCCGAATACCGTATTCGGCTCCACCCCTAATAATAGCATTATATTATTCTGAAACGTGTCTTTCCACATAGCAGTATGCTTACTTTAAGTACTTTAAATATGATTTGATTATAGATGTTTGCTATTGAAGTTATGGAAATACAAATAACCTTTAACTCTGAATACCCTGTTCAACTTGGCAAAAACATCAAACACAAAACTGTGGTGAAATTCTTGTACAGCTCCACTTTTCACATAATAAATCCATAACAGGACACGAGACTGCACATGAACCTGATTTTATTTCACATGAAATGTTCTGATTTCCTGATCAGATCACAATCAGACTGTTCACTGAATCTCTCAGCTGCAAAGATGGAGACTGGAGATTTGAATCTGAGCTGCTAGTCAATCACTGATGGAGTCGCTGTCTCCGTCCTGATTCATCATTAAAGCTCTCGGTAACAAACTAACATCTGTGTTTTTTATTGTTTGTAAAAACTCGAGCAGATAAATTCTGTCCACTCTGACCTCTGTCTTCATGATTGAGAAAATCGCAGGGTCAATTAGCTGGTCTAGGTGGAGCAGTAGGTGAGGAGTCCGAGGGAACAGCTGCCAGAGTACAGGTCAGGTTCACAGAGCTGACGGTAACTCTCTGTGTGGAACAGAAAAGCAAAGGTTTCAGCTCAGGATTATAAATCTCAGAGTTGTTAGATAAACCTGCTTCTTGAAGGGGCCCAGGCCAGCATACAGTGTGAAGTGTGAGTGTGTTTGGGGAGGTGAGTGCTGCAGCAGCGCTGAGGGTTCAGAAACAACAGATTATCTATAATACAAATACTGCAGCTGTTAGAGACAAATCTCTCCCTCCCTCTCCCTCTCTCTCACACAGACAGGCTGTAGATCAGGAGGTCCAGCAGGCCATCTACTTGGTGGTTTGATCCCTGGATGATCCAGTTGGCAAGCAAATATGTTAGATAGAAAGCACTTAAGCATAGAAACTAGAGCTTATGAGTGGGTGTATGAGGCATATTGAGTGCTTAAGTACAGTAGAAAAGTGCCTTAGAACCGTTAAAAGAACCGGTTCATTTACACACACAGGCCGTGAGAGTGCGACGCAAATATACGTACATATAGTGAACATGTGAAGGAAGCACGGCTCTGTGATTAATAAAGTGCTTTTGCATCACCAGGAAACAGGAAGTTCACACAAACGAACAAATGACAAAAACGGTGGGGCCATGTTGATGACGCCACTGTCAAATGCAAAAAGGGGCGGTGCTTCTCGCTGCGGTCTGTTGTTGTTGTTCGGCTCGACGGAAGCTATCAGCTAACAGCTTCGCGCGGAAATGCACTCACACCTACTATCAGACCGACGCTCGTGCTGCTGACTCGTTGCCGGTCCCGTGAGCTCGGATTGACCCGGTTCGGGCGCTCCGCTCCGGGTCGGATGACTCTGTCGCGTTAGCATGTTGAAGCTAACGGGCCGGTGTTCTTAGCCTCAGCCTGTTAGTCGGCAGCTAGCGGCTCTTTGTTTCCGAGCTAACCGAGGTTCTTCGCAGGATGTCCCGCTGCGGACCCCCCGCACTGTTCGATTCCGCGTTGACACCCCGTTCAGCGGCTCGCGTATGTGTTAATTGAATGTCCAGTGTGTCGGTGAGCTCCGTTAACCTCGGTAGCCGCTCGGTTCGGAGCCCAGGTCTGCTAACAGCTGACATGCAGCGCTCAGCTCTGTGACCTTGGACTCTTCACCATTCTCTTCACCAGAACATCAGGGTTAGCATGGCCCTCAGAACAGACTGCAGGCAGGGTGTGGTTTGCCTGCTCCTCCTCACAGGTGAGTACAGACTGACTTGTCTTCAGGTGTGTACACTTGTGTTTCGTTCTGATGACGCCGGCTCCTGTCTCTTTAAGACTTCCCCCCTTCCCGAAAACCTACTTTCTCCTGAATAAAATGCTTCTGGAAGACTGCAGAAGGGCAGAGCTGTACACCTGCAACCATATAAGGACGGAGTATTACAAGCTAGTGTTACTCAATTTAGTGTTTAACGTGGATATGTGGCAGGAAATGATTGTGGGTCCTTCTCAGCTAATAGCCTTCCAGGATTAACTAGCACCCAGATTGTATGTCCCAAAAACCTGGACCTGAATTTGTAATATTTCACAGTACAGATCTTGTTATATCAGTGTGTTACTGCAGCATCCAGTCTGCTATGAATCCACCAGTAGAGAAAGCGGAAGTACAGTTGAGAGGCAGATGTAGAAGGTGCAAACCTTCTAGTGGTGGCTCAGAACAGCTGGAAATGGCTCTTATTCCCACCAGAACCCTCAGATAAACAGGTGATGGGGCGAGGCTAATGAGGCACCCGATTAATGTGGTGCTGTGTGCTCACTGTGACCTCACCTTTATGGTACAAAGAGAATAAGTCAGTAGGTGAAGGTTCCTGCTGCAAGCTGCTATGATGTAAGCATAGCAGTTGGCAGATATCAGTAAGTTTCTAATAAAGCTTGAAGATATTGAGCATGGTTCAGTAATAATAACGTTGATCAGTTCTTCTTGAGTATCTTAACACGAATCAAACACCATCTTCTCTTAACTACTTTGGGCTGGAGTCAGAATGACAGGCAGGTACACCTGACTAGGTTCCCTGTCCATCACATGGCTAGCACAGAGTCAGCACCTGCATTCTTTTTTCTAATGACCACCAAGGCCAAATACCTGTATACAAGTCTGTGTGAAACCTGACCTCTGACCCGATTAGTTGAGGGGCTCAGTCACTTGTCTGACTGATTCAAACATGAAGTCTTGATTAGTAAAGATATGTTAATGACTGACTGCAGTTTCACAGTGAGATCCAGCTGTCACTCTTCACATGTGGTTTTAAAACAGCAAAATGGCTGCAACTAAAACACTCAAAGCTTCATAATACGATTGTAAACTAAACTGCAGAAAGTCCTTGTCTGACCTTCAAGGGGGACATTGTTTTCATCACTTTAACAGAAACAAATTTAATTTAAAAAGACATGATCTAAACACATACAAATAAGCTGCTCATGCCCGATCACCTGGCCTACTGTCTCTGTGCATGGTTTTCCAGCTGCACAGGAGAACACAGAAGAGAGTGCTCCACATGGTTGTACAGGTCGCCTAGAGGATAGTCAGCTCCTCTCACTTCAAGAACTGCACAGCTCTTGTTGTCTTAGAACCATTAAGAAATTCCTTTAAGACCCATCACACTGCGGTCATGTACTGTTTGAACGTCTACCTTCTTGTAAATGTTTCAGATCCATAAAGAAAACTAACAGACTAAGGAACAGCATTATCCAGCTGTTCATCAGTTGTACATCAGCCTGTTATCAATGTGACATCCCTTCTAACCATGTGTTGTTGTGGTTTTCCCCCAGGATGCATTGCTGCCTCTCAAAGGAATGAAAATGTCTATGTGTCAGGGATTTCTAATGGTGAGGTCACAGTCACTTTTATGACATCAGGGCCGCACCAATGGCACACACACATACACACACACACACAGTGTCACACTAACAGTCTGACCCTGCCCCCCAGCCTGCAGTGACGTGGCAGAGCTCCTACGGGCATCCAGTGGTATAATCACCAGTCCCGGTTGGCCCTTCCAGTATCCAGCCCGACTGAACTGCAGCTGGAATATCAGGGCGCGACCTGGAGATGCCATTACCATCAGGTACTGCACTTACTATCCCCATAGTTACAGCTGCCACACACACATCAGGGCACAGAGTAAAAAGCAACAACCACATCCTCATTTTAACCCCAACTTTGCTCACACCATGTGCTCCCCGTTCTGTCTTTGCAGCTTCCAGGACTTTGACCTACAGGGTTCCCATCGCTGCACCTCAGACTGGATGTCTATCAGCAGCTACAGGAACCTGGATGGACTCCGGGTTTGTGGCTCCTCCTTGCCGCCCCCCTACATCTCCTCTCAGGACCATTTGTGGATCCACTTTCACTCGGATGACAGCCTGACGGGAAAAGGCTTCAGACTGTCATACATCAGCGGTGAGGAAACACAATGCCGATGTAACCAAATTAGAGGCAGATCGTCTGCACGGGAAACCAGTAAGATTTGTTGTGTTTGCAGGTAAGCCGCTGGCATCCAGCTGTGATGTGGACCAGTTTCACTGCTCAAATGGGAAGTGCATCCCAGACTGGTGGCGCTGTAACTCCATGGATGAATGCGGCGACAATTCCGATGAGGAGATGTGTGTGGACTCGCCGTTCTCCTTCCAGCCCTGCAGCCTGAACCAGTTCCCCTGCCTGTCTCGCTACACCCGCATCTATACCTGCCTGCCCCACAGCTTGCGCTGCGATGGTAGCATCGACTGCCAGGTAACGCCACCCAGGTGACCCATTGCAAATGCTCAAACGGTGCCTCGCCCACTTGCAGCTGCTGCTTATTGTTTGACACATTAATGTAAGTCCCCTAACTGGTAGCCCGAGTACCGAACCGTTGCTCCTACCATTCCCCCGATGCACTTCATCGGGTTCACCACTCACAGCACATGTGACCTAATCTCCACAAACAGGTCTGCCAGAGTTCTGCTGACTCAGATCTAACAGATTTATAAAGGTGCGTTAAGTCACCCATAGTTTGTGGTACATCTGTGCTGCACTGCTATTGTGAGTATAACTTGAGCTGATCTGTTGGAGGTTATGAAACGGTGATGCAGACATCATGTCAGAGCTAAAGATGTGAAAACACCATCTGTGTGCAGAAAGTGAGCTACTACATTAGGATTGTAAGCATGTTTAATATAAATATAGCTCTTTTTATCTTACAAGTATTATACTAATGCTGTATTTACACAACATATTGCTACAAGTTGTTACATCTTCAGTGGGGCTAAAAAGTATTTAGTCAGCCACCAATTGTGCAAGTGTCCCATTTAAAAAGATAAGAGAGGCCTGTAATTTTCATCATAGGTATACCTCAACTATGAGAGACAAAATGAGAAAAAAAAATCCAGAAAATCACATTGTCTGATTTTTAAAGAATTTATTTACAAATTATGGTAGAAAATAAGTATTTGGTCAATAACAAACAAGTAAGATTTCAATAGGTAAGCAGCTTGGTGTGAAGAAACTGTGGGAGCAATTATTAAAAAATACAAGAAGAAGAAATACAAGACCACTGATAATTTCCCTCGATCTGGGGCTCCACGCAAGATCTCACCCCATGGGGTCAAAATGATCACAAGAGCGGTGAGCAAAAATCCCAGAACCACATGGGGGACCTAGTGAATGACCTGCAGAGAGCTGGGACCAAAAGTAACACACCATGCCGCCAGGGACTCAAACTGTGCAGTGCCAGACGTGTCCTCCTGCTTAAGCCAGTACACGTCTAGGCCCATCTGAAGTTTGCTACAGAACATTTGGATGATCCAGAAGAGGATTGGGAGAATGTCATATGGTCAGATGAAACCAAAATAGAACTTTTTGTAAAAACTCTTCTTGTCGTGTTTGGAGGACAAAGAATGCTGAGTTGCATCCAAAGAACACCATACCTACTGTGAAGCATGGGGGTGGAAACATCATGCTTTGGGGCTGTTTTTCTGCAAAGGGACCGGGACGATTGATCCGTGTAAAGGAAAGAATGAATGGGGCCATGTAGCATGAGATTTTGAGTGAAAACCTCCTTCCATCAGCAAAGCACGTTTTGACGATGAAACGTGGCTGGGTCTTTCAGCATGACAGTGATTCCAAACACATCACCCGGGTAACAAAGGACTGGCTTCGTAAGAAGCATTTCAAGGTCCTGGAGTCTCAGATCTCAAACTCATAGAAAATCTTTGGAGGGAGTTGAAAGTCCGTGTTGCTCAGCGACAGCCCCAAAGCATCACTGCTTTAGAGGAGATCTGCATGGGCCAAAATACCAGCAACAGTGTGTGAAAACCTTGTGAGGACGTACAGAAAACGTTTGACCTCTGTCATTGCCAACAAAGGGTATATAACAAAGTATTGACATGAACTTTTGTTATTGACCAAATACTTATTTTCCACCATAATTTGCGAATAAATTCTTTGTAAATCAGACTATGTGATTTTTCTGAATTTTTCTTTCTCGTTTTGTCTGTCATAGTTGAGGTACACATATGATGAAAATTACAGGCCTCTCTCAACTTGCACAATTGGTGGCTGACTAAATACTTTTTTGCCCCACTGCACCTTATGTTGAGGATTTAATCTAGTGCTTTAGAGCTCAGGTGACCAGGACTCCGCCTGGTCTCCAAAGGACACAACAATCCACTTCAGGGGTTTCTTGGGCTGGACTGCTGACCATGTCCTCAACTTGGTGTGTCACGACGTCTCTTTCAGGACCTCGGCGATGAGATAGACTGTGATGTTCCCACCTGTGGCGAGTTGTTGAGGAACTTCTATGGTTCTTTCAGCTCGCCAAACTATCCTGATTTCTACCCTCCAGGAAGTAACTGCACCTGGCTGATTGACACTGGAGACCACCGAAAGGTAACCTCTGATCCCTGAGCGTGTTTGGGTAGCAAAGGACATCAACATTCCTGATGTTCTTCCTGTCTTCTCCTGCAGGTTATCCTAAGGTTCACAGACTTTAAACTTGATGGGACTGGCTATGGTGACTATGTCAAAGTCTATGACGGGCTGGAGGAGAACCCCCGTCACCTCCTCAGGGTGCTGACTGCCTTTGACTCCAGAGCGCCGGTCGCTGTGGTTTCATCATCCGGTCAGCTCCGAGTTCACTTCTATGCTGATAAGATCAATGCGGCCAGAGGCTTCAATGTCACCTACCAGGTGTGTTTGATTTTTGAGGTGTTGTGCAGGTGGCCGTGTTCTGTTCTATTATTCTTCATTAAGTAGTCTCTTTGGTCCTGTTTTCAGGTGGATGGGTTCTGCCTGCCCTGGGAGGTTCCATGTGGGGGGAACTGGGGCTGTTACACAGAGCAGCAGCGCTGCGATGGGTACTGGCACTGCCCCAACGGTCGGGATGAGCTAAACTGCTCCTCGTGTCAGGAGGATGAGTTCCCCTGCTCCAGAAACGGAGCCTGTTACCCTCGGTCGGACCGTTGCAACTACCAGAACCGCTGCCCCAACGGTTCTGATGAGAAGAACTGCTTCTTCTGCCAGCCAGGAAACTTCCACTGTAAGGTACGATGGTAAGAGGAGACTGGCTTGTTGTGACTTCAGTCTTTAACAATTCAACTCAAAGGAGGAGGGTGTTCCTGTGAAACATCACAGACATGTGTTCTCACTCACACAATAAACTGGAGGTTCCATATTATTGTAAATGATTGTTGGGTTTTTCTCTGTATGCATTATTATAGGGTCTACCTCACAGTATAAAGCGCCTTGCATTGTTGTGATTTGCCGCTGTATAAATAAAATTGAAATGAACGGAATAGATGTAGTTTACAAATGCCTTCTAAATGCCTCTTTTTTTTTTTTCTTTCTTGTTTTTTCCCCTGAAAACGTAGCATTTTATTCTGTTGTATATAATATCTTATTCTTATCCTATTCCATGTGTGGGACTAATAAAGGTTTATCTGATCTTATCTTAAATGCCTGACATCACATAGTCAGCTGCCATTAAAAAAAAAAAAAACTGTAGCTAAAACATTAGAAATGATAACCAAATGACTTGTCTGGTCTGCAGCTGTAAACAGCTGTGAACCCAATCAGTTTGAGGCTGATCACATGATGACATCATCGGGACAGCTTTGTGGAGTCCAAGTCACATTTCCTTCACCTGTCTTTCGTTGTGTGCCATTCTGTCTAATACAGAGAAAGGCATGCTTGATATCCAGTTACAGAACACAGCACTTTAACCTCTGGCTGATCCCTATGTCTGACCCCTTCAGAATAATCGCTGTGTGTTTGAGTCGTGGGTTTGCGACGCGCAGGATGACTGTGGGGATGGCAGCGATGAGGAGAGTTGTCCCGTCATTGTTCCCACCCGAGTCATCACAGCCGCCGTCATTGGCAGCCTCATCTGTGGCCTCCTATTGGTCATTGCCCTTGGTTGCACATGCAAGCTGTACTCGCTGCGCATGTTTGAACGCAGGTGAGAATGTCAACACATTTCTATTCACCTCATGTCGCTGATCTCATTTTTATTCAAGGCTTGTCATTGGTTGTTCCAGGTCATTTGAGACCCAGCTGTCCAGAGTGGAGGCGGAGCTGCTGAGGAGAGAAGCCCCGCCCTCTTACGGTCAGCTGATTGCGCAGGGACTGATCCCACCTGTGGAGGATTTCCCAGTCTGCTCAGGGAGCCAGGTACAGTTCTTATCTCACATAGCAGGAAGTTTTTAACTGAAACTTAATCAACATCAACTTAGTTTAGAACTGGTACTGATGATTTTCCTTGTCTCTGTCCTCAGGCCTCTGTCCTGGAAAATCTTCGTCTGGCGGTCCGCTCTCAGCTCGGCTTTACATCACTCAGGTTGCCCTCCTCTGGTCATCGTAGCAACCTGTGGCGTCGCCTCTTTACTTTCTCACGGTCCCGGCGCTCAGGTTCTTTGGCTCTAGTCTCTGCAGACCTGGAGGACAGTGCTGGCACTGGCAGCACTGGAAGCTCCGGCTCAGACCTGTTGTCTCCAGACTCGGATGACACAGACACTGAGGGCGAACGAGGGCGAGGCATCAGTGCAGTGGGTGGACCTGTTGCACCCCTCCCCCAGAAGACCCTACCTCCCTCCGCTGTAGAGGCTGTGCTATCAGTGACACCTTCTGTGACCCTGACATCTGGCCGAGACAATGACAGGCCTAGAGAGGCCCTGCCCCCATCCAGCCCTGTCACTATAGTAACCTCCAATCCAGATCCCGAACGTCACAGTGACACCTCTGACCTCCCTGCCCCAGCTGCATCTGCTCTGCAGCGTCTGGCCCAAAACCTGCACCGCTTGGCTAGAAATCTGACAAGAACAAGTCAGAACCAGCAGAGCCAGACCTGGACCAATCATAGCCCACTGCACCAGCTGGAGACAGGAAGAGGTGGGGTTGAAGTCACAGAGCGACGGGGGAGTGGAGAGGAAGATGAAGATGTGGAGCTCCTGATCCCCGTCTCTGACTCGGACTCCTCTTCCTCTTCCTTGCTTGTCAGCGACATCCGACAACCTCTGCTCGAGTCATACCCATCCGCCACCGTGAGCCACGCCCCCCGCCATCACAATGGGAACAGTGGTCGAGGAGGGCGGGATGGCCCCTGTGAACACTGCGGAATGGTCCACACAGCTCAGATCCCTGATGCTTGCCTGGAAGCGACTGGCAAAACAGAGAGCAGTGATGATGAGCTGCTGCTGCTGTGCTAACAGGCTAACTGAAAGGCTAACGCTAGCCCTGCTCCTCCAGTGTTCTAACACACTAAGTGTAGCTGTAAGCCTGTTAGTTAGCATGTTGTTAGCGTGCTAACTGACAGGATAACTCTGCACACAATGCAGATCACCCCTCAGACATTCAGAGGGGTGGGATTATTATATTATAGCACCCTAGCTAGATCTGTGATGTCAAAGGTAAACAAACTGAGTGATGTCACTGATTGAATTTTATTTGGTATGACCTTAAAAACAGCCCCTCTGTTTCCCAGTCTATCAGTTAAAGCGCTGCCAAACCTCATGGTACGACTGAATTGTAGAGTTCCCAAGCAGGAGAGAGTCAGTGACTGTTGGAGGCAGCCAAAATCTTCTTCCTAAAATCTAAGGCATATAGCCGTCCTCCCAAATAGTTCAGATGGCATTTCCTTTACTCCCACTGGTTCTTATTTCAGTCACTGACATCAGAGTTCAGGTTACTTCCTTTGGTACGGCACACAAACTGAGGAAGAGCTGAGGTCAACGGGTTCTCCTGTTGCCTGCACTCAAGTACGAAAGAATGAAAGAGCAAAAAATATATATATTATTGATCATTTTGATAATAAACTCGTAATTTTGAGAAAAGTCAAAACGTGGAAATTACAGTTTCAATACAAATTGCCCTCTACAAAATGCCTTGTGTAGATGAGATGGACAGGTGCAAAGACACCAGTGGTCACACCTTCGTGCAGGAAAGTGGATACATGTTGTATCACAAAACACAATAAGATAGATCATCTGTTTGTTTCACTAACTTATCTACACAAGCCATTTTATAGAGGGTATAGGAGCCGTGGCAGTTTCTTGGCTTGAAACTACTGTAATCTCCACATTTTTACTTTTCTATTCAAAATACTTTTTTCAAGTTTGATCTTAAATTTCAACTTTAATCTCAAAATAGACACTTTTTTTTTTTTTTTAATGTGACCCTAAAATGTCATCCTATTCACTGAACGATTAGGTCAAATATTCAGTGTTTTGAGTAGGAGAATGTTCATTGGCTATTGATGGTAAAGCACAATGTGACAACACAATGTGTTCAACAGTTGTTTGATTTTAGAACCAGACCATTAGCTGGATTTTCTGCCCTAAAAGATATGACCCTCATGTCCAGTTCAAAGAAAAATAAGGTCAAAGGTCAGTGTTTACAGCTCACATTGGACCTAAAGGATTTGGTACAACGGAGGATCAGAACTTGAGTCAGACTTACCTGAATTATGAAGGTTTCATAGCCCCGCCCGTCGTCGCTGCTCCTCCTAGACTGAAGCCATTTCTGATGTTTGTTACAGTTTTTGGTACTCAGCTGACCTTGTGTGTGTGTGTGACTGTATATTTATTATTATTATTATTATGATTATTCATGATGTGGTTATTATTGTTGTAGTTATTATTATTCTTGTTGTTGTGGTGGTTTTGCTGTTTTCCTGCCTGCATGAATTTGGCCGTTTTGTGTTTTTCTTTGTAGTTAAAAACTGTTAAACTGCACTAAACATTAAAGGTTCACCTCCAGTGTCTCTTGTATTCTTTTTATTTTGCCCAGATTTCCACATGAGTGAACACATCACACCTTTACTCGATTTGTTCTGTGATAGCACATAGGACAGAGCAGGTGAGAAGTGAACTCTGCTTCTGTGACCTAGTGGTAAAGAAAAACAAAATCTACCTTTGTATTATGGCGTACCAAAATGGATTAAATATGAAATAATTAAATGTTGTCAAAGAAATGTATTTGTTTACAAACATTTAATTCATCATTAAAAATTTTATGGTTCTTGTGCTGTCACGAAATAGTTTAAACTGTCTGCATTTGGTCCCAGATAATTTCGGTAGGAAGCTAAGTGGAAGTGTCCCAAAATGTAAAGTTGTGAAATGCTACTATTTCTGTGGCACCTTTTAGATTGGTTAGATCCTGCCAACACCACCCCTTTCAAGTGAATGCACTGGGTAAACCCTGGGTTAATTAGTAAGTGGCTTCAGTGTTAGGATACTTGAATGCAGATAACTGAGAGGTACAAAAAAGTAGCATTTCATAATTCATATGGCTTTTCAATTCAAAGAAAATGACTCCTATGAGTACAACCTACACCACAGGTGAAATGGTTAGCAAATAAAAATTTATAAAGAATACAAATGCAAATCAACACTATTGTAAAAAAAAAAAAAAGATGAATGCTGTAGGAACTGATTTATAGCAAAAAGCTATAAAATAAAGATATTAATTCCAATGAATGATTTTATGACTGTGTGCATACTCAGTGCTGCTGTTTATTTGTAAGGTGACAGCTGCATGTTAGAGCTGTGAAACTTCAAACTGAATCCAAGTAATCACATGTCACAGTCATAAAATCTTGAATCACTGCATTTTGCCACAGATCAAAGTGAAATTAATTCTATTGATTGAACAAAGGTGTTGAGCTGTCAACTGATCAGTAGATCAGTAACTGATCAGTGTTTTTGATCAGTACCTGGTGGTGACTTGTATCAGGTAGGGGAAGATGCTGGACTGACATGGTGTACAGAAATGCATAGGTACACCATGTCAGTGCGCTGGGGGCCAGTGCGCTGCCCCCCAGCACACTGGGGGGCAGAAGCCCCAGTACATGAGACCTTCAACTTCTACCTCCCACAAAGCTGTATTGATCTTTTGTGGTGAGGAGAGAGCTGAACATAAAAGCAAAGCTTTTGATTTCAATTTATATTACTACCCTTACCTATGGTCACAAGCTCTGGGTAGTGACAAAAAGTATGAGATTGCAGATATAAGAGGCAGAAATTAGTTTCCTTTGAAGGTTGGCCTTAAACATAAAATTTCATAGTAATCTTTACATATATGTTGAACTTTTTCATACTGTGGTGTGAAAAAGTGTTTGCCCCCTTCCTGATTTCTTATTTCTTTTTATGTTTGTTGGACTTAAATTTTTCACAATTAAATAACATAAAATATTAGACAGAGACAATACAAGTAAACACAAAATGCAGTTTCTAAATAAAGCCTTTTATTAAGGAGGTAAAAATCCAAACCTACATGGGCCAATGTGAAAAAGTGACTGCCCACAATTTTCAGTTATTCAGTTATTGCAAACACTTGATTTCAGTTGTTGACAGTTATTATCTGTAGAAAATCAGTCCCACTCATAACCACTGTTAGCAGTATAAAATCAATCACCTACAACACTTCACTCACACTTCACAAGTGCCTCACTACAATACTATAGAGGACCACAAGTGTGATGCGCATCAAAATATTTATACACAGTGTGTGCAACGACTGCAGCCTTTAAACGTGTGATTAAAATATTATTTGCAAACACATCAGTCCAGATGTTACATTACTTTCTGATACTTTGAGTTAAAAGAACAGAGACAGTGATTAAAATAATAACTGTCAGTTCTCGCATTACTTATATTACTGCCCTCTGCCAAGACTGAAGAGGACACCATTGATTTAATTTTGTTTATCCATCCATCCATCCATCCATCCATTCTCAGCCACTTATCCTTTTCAGGGTGGCGGGGGGCGCTGGAGCCTATCCCAGCTGTCTTGGGGCGAGAGGTGGGGTACACCCTGGACAGGTCGCGAGTCTGTCGTAGGGCTAACACACATAGACAGACAACCAGTCGCACTCACAGTCAC
>VURO01047771.1:40268-53185 GCA_015108175.1 Pelvicachromis taeniatus
TACAAAGTGAAACAAAGCATTAAGTACAATTTGTACTTCTCATACTGTATACATATCCATCCATCCATTCTCAGCCGCCTATCCTTTTCAGGGTCACGGGGGGCGCTGGAGCCTATCCCAGCTGTCTTGGGGCGAGAGGTGGGGTACACCCTGGACACCCTGGACAGGTCGCAGGGCTAACACACATAGACAGACAACCAGTCGCACTCACAGTCACTCTCACATTCACACCTATGGGCAATTTAGAGTTTTCAATTAACCTATCCCCACAAATTGCATGTTTTTGGACTGTGGGAGGAAGCCGCAAAATAATTTTGTTTATTTTAATACAAAAGTGCACACATTTCTTTCCTCTTCAAAATCGGATTGCTTAGATTTCTGAATCTAAAGAATGATTGCATTTAAAGTAGGAACTGCACACATAGCCTTTAAAAGTTTGGTAAAGTAGAATGAGTACCATTTTTCAAGTTTTGTAAGGCCCTGTTAAATTTCACATCATCTCATTTTATGAGATGATGTTGAAATTATAAACTATATATTCCAGTGTTCTAAGTTAATGACATCACTGATAAAACCAGTTGTGCAATTCACCTGTAAGTGTTCTTAACAAACTGTTTCTTGTTTTTGTAGAATTTATCAGCAGCTGTGGAGAGATGTATTTGAATATCTTCTGTTCGACTTTTCCTAACCTGGAAATCCTGACAAGGACACAAACCTCAGCGCTTATTATATCAGAAATCTGCCCCTTTCTGGCAGCTAAAGTTAGCATTCTTTGAAAAATGCTGGATCATGTTCAAACATAGGTCTAAGACCTATGCTTGTGGTGAAGTCACACCTCTACTGACTTCACCAACAGTACAGATATTCTGTACTTAAGTAGAATACAAATATTACTGTTAAAAATACACCAAATACACCCAATACACCAAAAAAATGTTGAAGTACTGATTTAACTTCTTTACTCAAGTAAAAAAAAAAGTATAGGCTCTGAAATGTACTCAAAGTAAAAAGGTAAAAAGTAGCACTTTGTAGGATGTTTCTATTTCTGTGCAAAGCTAACTGAATCTTGTGCTATATTAACAGTTTTATAAGTAAAGTAAAAAGTATTCAGAAAAAAACTACTCAAATAAAATAAAAATACCTAAAAATTCTACTGATCTTACTACAGTAACAACGTATTTGTACTTTGTTACTGCGTTGCAAAGGATAACAGTTTGCTGCTTCTGCACTGCGCTATGTGCATTGAGGAGTATGGAAACCTCAACACTGAAGTTCACTAGAGGCCAACACAGACCAGTACTCTTTGACTCCCACCACCCTCTGGAACACAAACCTGGGGTAATCAGGACATTGCAACGCCATGCAGAAAATGTTCAGCTGCAACTGAACAATGTTAACGGAGTGTGTAGTGATTTCCGAACCATCCTGGGCTATAAGGAACAGAGCCTGTAAAGGACACAAAATTAGGCAAATGATCTCGATCACTTTTTCAGTAGGTGTGATCTGCCCCATTTTGGCGACAGTGGGAAGGAAAAAATTTCTTTTAACACTGCTGTGGTTGGGGTGAGGGGTAGAAGACAGAACAAAAGACATGCTGTCGAAGAGAGTCAGAGATTAATAATGATTCAAAGCAGAGAGGCGTTTATAACCCTCTCTACATTGAATCATGCATATTTCCCTATCACTATCCAAATACTGGTAGACCTAACTTTAAGTGGAGATTCTGTCCATCGGTAACACTCAGTGACATCAGACTAAACCATCTGGATTTGTGGTCAGATTATTTTAATTAGTAATCCCAGTGATGATGTGATCTAGTGGACTTTTGGGGGATTTTTATTAGCTCATTAGCCCCAGAGTGTAGCTCAAATACTTTCTAGGACTTCCAAAATCAGGAGTGGGGGAAAAGTTTTCCAGGAAGTTAGTTTCAGTCCTCCAAATGGAGAACATTGGCCCAGTCTTTGAGTGAAACAGCAGGGAGACAAAAATCAGGAACTTGCATCTCCAGAACCACCTGCAGACAGGTAAACAGAGAGAATACAGAGAAATAACACACATGGGTTATAGCTCACCTGCTAATTGGAAGGTTGGTGAGTCAATCTCTGGCTGCTCTAGTCTGCATGCCAAATATCATTGGCCAAGATGCCCAAGTTGCTCTCAGATGCATCGGAGTGTGAATGTTAGAGAGAAGGCACTTAAGCAAAGAAAAAAGTACTTGTATGAATTGGTGAATGAGGCATGTTGCAGAAGGCGCTTTGATTGCTCGAGTAGAAAAGCGCTATAAGAACCAGCTTATGAAGCATTTACCCACAGAATAGCAGGACCTTTTAGAAACACCAGGGTCAGTGGTGCAGTAGAACCTGTAGAACCTAATGAACTCTGTCTTGCTTCAGAAATAGTGAGTCAGCTACAGGAGAACCTTTAAAGACCCAAAAACCTCACAAATCCAGTCACCTTCGTAAAAACCACAGAACCAGTGTTCTCAGTAATATCATCAGAACCTTGTTGAACCAGACTTATGTACCCAACTTGATAACCACAGAGGTTGTTTGAGAATCTTTATTTTGAAGTTTTAGACAACATTCTCACGTTCTCACAGTCTGGCATGGTCTTACATATTTTCATGCTCTCACATGTTGTCATGTTTGTTGTTCTCATGTTCTTTTGTTTTCACATTTTCATGAATTTAATGGTTATGTGCTGATTTTCTTGGATGGAGTTTACGTTCTAATGTTTTCATCATTCCATGCATAAACATAAAGAAGCCCCCGCTATGTTCTTGTGTCTCCATGGATACTATCAGATAACTCAAACTTGTGGGTCCCTGACATGCCTTTAACAGTCGTATAACTTCCGAGGAACTGCTGTGATTAGCTGGTAGCTGGAGGTCACATGGCCACTCCTTTTTGTACCTAGCATCCTTTGTTGAGTGTCTCCCCCCTCAGTGGGCGGGTCAGGAATAGCACCTTCCTCCTCGTCCTAGTGACATCATCGTGAAACTGTCATGTCATCCCTGTGATGTCATCATGCAGCATGCAGCAGCAGAGGATTCTGAGACTTCTTTTTAGGCCCCACCCTGTAACGTGTTTATGACCAATCAGTCATGCCTCCTGATGCTAAGACTTGCCTCCTTCTGTCTCCTTATTGGTCAACGAAGCCAAGGCAGGGTCCACCAATGAGGTGGCAGGGAACAGTTTGAACCAGCCAATTACCATGTTGGACAAGTCCAGATCGTCCAATAGAATCTGGGCAGCGCCCATGAATGATTTATGATCCATCCGACCATAGTCACCCCAGACGATGATCTGCAGAGAAACAGAGGGGATACTTAGTGGCATCACACACTGTGTTTCACAAAAAAACCCAAGGCCCCACCCTGTAACGTGTTTATGACCAATCAGTCATGGCTCCTGATGCTGACTTGCCTCCTTCTGTCTCCTTATTGGTCAACGGAGCCAACACTGTGAGTGAGTGTTGCAGCCGTTCCGATAGTTTTTTTGTTATTTGTTTTGCTTTTTTCTTCATTGTTGTAGATTACTCTTATCTTCCTGAGGTTCATTATCTGCCTGACTCGTGACGGTGACTCAGTTTTTATAAACCACAGATACCAGTAGCTTTCCTGTGTTCCTGTGTTTTGTTTATTTAGACTTGTAACTTCTTCAGTCTCAACTGACAGCAGTTATCCCCAACTTTATAAACAGTACATTTGCAGAATGACTGACACTAGCGCTGCTAACTGACAATGGACTGTGCGGTCAGTTTCATTATCATTGATATGCAAATTGTCATAACCACTGATCAATGGCCATGAGTACCATTCACAGAGAGTTGGGGAATGGCTGCAATCACAGTATTGTAAGATGGTGACAGATGTACCCTTAGGCTCCCTCCTTGATTCAGAGATAGTCTTTCCCTTTTCATGTAAATGGCCTCCTTGACTCCCCGATCAAACCAGCGTCCCACCCTGTCCAGGATGTGGACGTCCTCATCATTGAAAGAGTGTCCACTGGCCTGTAGGTGTAAATAGACTGCGGAGTCCTGGCCTGATGAGTTATCGCTTCTGTGTTGTGCCGTCCACTTAGCCAGAGGTTGTTTAGCTTCTTAACTTAACAGTGTACACTACAGTCGTGGCCAAAAGTTTTGAGAATTACATAACTATTGGAAACGGGGAACGATCTCAAAACTTTTGGCCACGACTGTATATTACTCTGTTTGTGCCACGGTACCTTATCCTTGGGGTGAACCGATTTTTGGCACAGCGTGTTTTGGGGTGCTCTAAACACACTACGTAATTAGTTCAAGTATGTGGAATACACCTGGGTTAAAATCAAATCTCAGGATTATCACTGATTATGTTAACTCAGTGGACAAACACATCAAGTTCACCAGGGAGGATATGAAAAATGACACGCTAGCCACCTTAAGACTGTGAGATTTCCATCAGTAATAGGGGAAATTTAAAAGTTAATGTGTACAGCGCATACAGATCAGTATTTTAGGTTTAACTCTCATCATCCACTTGAGCAAGAACTGAGTGTGATCAGGACGCTACAGCACAGAGCAAACACCATCCCCACAGATAAAGTGGCCAGGGAATTAGAAGATCATATCAAGAACGCCCTGAGTAAATGTAGTGATCCAGGAGAGAAGGACAACTGCTGCCTAAGCAAAAAACCTTTAGTGTCAGGAGTGCTGGAACAGCTGAGACACATTTTCTCTGCGTCTCTCTGGGGGCAGCTTTTGCAGTCTGGCAGCGTTTGCAATCAGAATTACGATCTGAATGCACCTGTTGTGCCAAACACTTTTTGATTTTCCAAGATGAGCTCTATAAATCCTATGTAGTCTCTTCTTGTTCATGTGTATGTTTGATCATTTTATTTCTCTATTTATTATCTATTAGTGTTATTGCAGTTATTACAGTATATGTGTTATATGACAATGTCTAAGTTGGCATTGGCAGGAGGAAAAGAAAAATAAAGAAAAAAGGGAAAGAAAATACAATAAAAGGTGATAAAAGGATAGAGCACAACGTATTGCAGCATGCTGCACCTGTAAGAAAAGACAAAGGGAAGAAAAAAAATGCCCAAGAAACAAAACAGCAGTGGGGAAAGCAGGTGCTCTCGTTAATTAGATGGATGGAGCAGGTAAGACATCAGAAGGAGTATCTGGAGTGCAGGATCGCCAGAGAAATAAAGGCCATAGTGAATGGAGAGTAGAGGGTCTTCAAGTCTGGGAACAAGGATGACTTGAGAAGCACATAGCATGAACTGAAGGCAGGGCTGAGAAGGTGTAAATATGCATAGAGGGAGACAGGGAGACCAAACTCCGGATTACCGGCCTGTGATCAGCAGCAGTCTGGGCAGAACAAGTGAACTGAATTTGTTTTTCAACAGGTTCAATAATGAACCTGTTGTCTCTCCTCACATAGTATCAATCCGAACACCTCCTCAGCCATCAAACAATCCACCCCCTCCCTGGATTGTTCTGAACACTTGGGTGTTCAGAACCCCCCATCCTGTGACGGCTATGCAGGTGAGGAGTGGAGTTGCTTCTGCCTCTTTGTGTAGAAGCTGGAGCAACTATACACAAAGGAAGGGCTGCAGGCCCTGATCCCAGGGTCCTGTAATTCTGTGCTGCTCAGCTGTCTGGCATCCTGCAGTATCAGTAAATATATAATTACCTGTAGAACTTTGCCCTCAGGGTTTTCTTCAAACTGCAGCTGTTGCTGATAAAGAGGGTCAAGAGTTTTCCTTGCCAGACGAGTTCTTCTCTTCAACACACACTTTCCATTATCCATTAGATACACCTTCACATAAGGGGCTGCAAAACACACACACACACACACACACACACACACACACACACACACACACACACACACACACACACACACACACACACACACACACACACACACACACACACACTTGTTGTTTCACAGATCATAACCCAGTACTACTAAAGCTCTGCACTGCGATGGTTCTGCGTAGTAATAGTCAAGTGTGAAAATTAATGGACTTAGCTTAAAAGTATTATGCTAGAAGCTTAATGATGGTTAACAAACGCATTTGGTTGAGTTGCAACTTCCTAAGGTACAGTCTGTGTGGATTATTGAAAAACCAAAATATTCCAACTTGTTTATAAAATCATTAAAGATGTATGCTGTCCAATAATTCCACATTGGAAAAAGTGTGGAATGATTGGAAAAGTTAGAAGAAACATTAAAAGAATTACCTTGTCATGCCTATAGATGTGTATATATATGACCACAACTATATACACACAATGCAGACATATTACCTGCCAAGAGCAGCACAATGACTAAGAAATGAGCACAGGTGATTAGGGGAGGTGAGGGAGAAAATAACAAGGAATCATCCACAGGAGCATTATTGCATTATTATTACTGAAGAAATTTGTGGACTTTGAGTTGACCTGTATGACGTGCAAAAGAATAAAATCATGATTTATCATCAGATCCTGATTCTTCTCTCTGTCAATCAACATGCTGTTACAGTGACATGTGTGTAAATGTGTGCATTGCTCTACTTTCTACAGGTGATGTGAGGCTGCAGGTACGTTTTAAAGATTGACACACATTTGCATTTTGATGTTAACCCCCCACCCCCCAAAAAACAAAAGAATTACATGAAAGTCACTCGGTGAGCGCTACTGAGAAAATTAAAGAATTGAAGAGGTTTTTGTAGTGATGCATAAAACTGAAAAGCTCTAATACTAGTTGTGCTAGCTCTCAGTAAAGTCCTTATATTATTAATGAGGAGCAGAAAGAACTCCAGCACCGCATGAGCCACAATACAAGACACCTCCAATAACTTTTTTGATATTTCTAAACTGTTTCAGATTTGTAATCAGAAATGAGTCCATAATAAAAGTGTAGTCACACAGCTCTGCATCACCACAGCTCACATTCATGGAGTTTCTTCTCTCAGATCTGTCACAACACTCAAAGTATCTCAGATTAATATATCAATCTTACAGGTTATAACACTGACTTTAATAACCATGTTGTAAACAATCGCATTGTGGGCATTTACACATGTGTTACACACAGTTACTGTGAAGCTTGAATACGTGAATGGTCAGGTTCTTAGACTAAATTATGTTTGGGATCTTTGTGCAGCTCAGCTGGAAGACATAATTCAGGTTGTAACAAAGCAGCTCTCATCTGGATGAATCCTGCCTCCACCAGAACCATCAGATACATGTGTGACTCTGACTTTAACTCCAGTGCAGAGACTGAATGAGATAGTCTCATGACAGAGGAGAGAGCTGAGAGCAGCATGGAGGAACTGATTAACTTCACATTCTTACACTGTTAGAATGATATTGTGTATAGTTGTGTCACCTGGAGTGTTCTTGTTGCCTTGTTTACCCACAAGCCCTCGAGCTCGGATGACCTCCACATCCAGACGCTCCTTCCTGTACACCATCCCGATCTGGATGTCACCTAACGAAAACAAAGCCAATCAGAGGGGAGATTTCACTGAAACACAACTGCACGTTTTCACGGGCAGAGAGTAGTTACATCTAATGTTAATGTGTTACTGTAACTACAAACATCAGTACTAATGTGTATTTTAACATATTAATATGGACACAAACACACATGTCAACATTACATAAATCTAAATTAAAGAGTTTGTATGTTGGTAGGTTGAAATACATAAAAACAATGATATTTTTATTCATGCTAACCCATGGGTGGCGTGGCCAGTGTCTGCCGTCCAGCCAGCTGGGCGGGGCCTAATCCTTCAAGGAAACCAGTGAACTGTTTGTCTGATGCCAGCTTTACTCCTGGAAATATAAGCCTGAGAAAAAAAAAAGAAAATATCTAAGATGGTAAACCCAGGGAAATGGGAATTTTAGGTGTTAAGGTGTGAGAATAAAGACACATTAAAAGGGATTGATACCGTATATATATATATCGCTGCAGGAAACTGCAATATTGATCAATTTCATTGGCCTTTATTATTATTTATTTACGTTATTTTCAGTTATTGTAAATGGGACAGACATGATTATGGGAAAGGAAAAGGAGAGAGAGAGAGAGAGAGAGAAAGGGAGGGAGGGAGGTATTGACACCCGTTTTTAATAAACGCCGGGTTTGAAAACATGTCACGACAAATAGACGCCGGTCTCCAATAGTAGCTGGTCTCCAATAGTAGCCGGTCTCCTTTAAGCGCCGGTCTGTAAATGCCAATCTCCTATGACCCACCGCCTTTTCCGTATGCTACTACTCTTTTTATACCTTTTGCATCTGGGCTACTGCCCTTCTGCAGTAAATCATATGGAAAATACTTTTTCGTGTCAAAAATGCATTTGTCATCGGATGCTATCGAGGAAGGAAGAAAGTCAAAACGTCCATTTGTCTGAGAAAGGAATAAGAGCCGGTCTCCAACAACCGCCGGTCTCTTTTAAATGCCGGCGTTTTTTAATAAACGCCGGGGCTACTATTGGAAGATATCTGGTAGATTGAGGGGTAGAAAAAATAGGGAAAAGGGTGAAGGGGAAGAAAAAAGGAGGGAGTGACAAAATGAGCAATTAAAAAAGCAGGTTAAAATTTGCACTCAGGAAAAACTACATTTATAGTTCAGAGAGAAAAAAGTAGAAGTAGAACTGTAAATATGTAGAACTGCCTTCTTTCATTCAATTGGAATTCAGTTTTATTTATACAGCGCCAAATCACAACAAGGTGCTTTATATTCAGGGAGGGAAGGCCATCTGCCGCAACAGGTTGGGGAGAGAGAAGGAATACAGGATAAAAGACATGAAGTGGAAGAAAGCCAGAGATTAATAACAAGTATGATTCAATGCAGAAAGGTCTATTAACACATAGTGTGTGAGAAAGGTGACTGAAGAAGTAATACTCAATGCATCATGGGAATTAACTGAAGGCTTTACAGGGAGTTTTTAGGACATCCTTATAATAATAATGAATTACAGTAGTCCAGCCTAGAAGTAATAAATGCACAAACTAGTTTTTCAGCATCACTCTGAGACAGGATACTTATAATTTTAGAGATATGAAGAAAGCAGTCCTACTTATTTGTTTAACATGCGCATTGAAGGACATATCCATATAAAATTACTCCAAGGTTCCTCACAGTGTTACTGGAGGTAATGCCATTCAGAGTAAGAATCTGGTTAGATACCAGATTTTCAGGGCCGAGTACAACAACCTCAATTTTATCTGAATTTGGAAGCAGAAAATTGTAAGCCATCCAGGTCTTTATGTCGTTAAGACCTTCCTGCAGTTAATTAATTGGTGTGTGTTATCTGGCTTCGTGGATAGATAAAGTTGGGTGTCATCTGCATAGAAGTGAAATTATATGCTATGCCTTCTGATGATTCTGCCTAAAAGAAGCATGTATAATGTAAACAGAATTGGTCCTAGCACTGAACCCTGTGGAAATCCATAATTAATCTTAGAGTGTAAAGAGGACTCTCCATTTACATAGCATAGCATAGCATCTTTATTTATAATGCACTTTACATCCAACTCTGGCCAAAGTGCTACAGGTATACAACAAAAAACAGTTTTAAATTACATATAGAATACCTTAAAAATTTAAAAATAATATAATTAATAGTAAATAGATTAAGAGACATCAACAAGACCTGCTGTGCTAAAAGCCAAAGTAAATAAATATGTTTTAAGACGCAATTTTAAAACTGATAAGGAAGGTGCCTGTCTAACATGTAAAGGCAACTCGTTCCATAATTTTGGTGCTGCCACAGCAAACGCCCGATCCCCTCTGAGCTTACGAAAAGTCCTGGGCACACTCAGGAGGAGCTGGTCTGCTGACCTGAGGGACCGGGAAGGTATGTATGGATGAAGAAGCTCAGGGAGGTAAAGAGGGGCAGCATTGGACAAACATTTAAGAACAAATAAGAGCAACTTAAAAATGAACAAATTGGAGTCTATTAGATAGATATGATACAAGCAATGCATCGCAGTACCTACAGGTGCGGTACCATCGCAGTACCTACAGGTGCAGTATTACAGCTGCTGTAGGTATCTGTAACACCTACAGCATGCTCTAATCACTCTAATAGGATATTATGGTCAACAGTTTCGAACGCTGCACTGAGGTCCAGCAGGACAAGCACAGAGATGAGTCCACTGTCAGAGGCCATAAGAAGATCATTTGTAACCTTGACTAAAGCTGTTTCTGTGCTGTGACGGGCTCTGAAACCTCACTGAAACTCTTCAAATAAGCCATTCCTCTGCAGATGATCTGTTTGACAACTACTCTTTCAAGAATTTTTGATATGAAAGGAAGGTTAGAGATTGGTCTATAATTAGCTAAGACCGTTGGGTCTAGAGATGGCTTTTTAAGTAAAGGTTTGATAACTGCCAGCTTCAATGCCTGTGGTACATAGCTGATTATTAGAGATAGGTTGATCATATTTAAGATTAAAGCATTGATTAATGGTAGGACTTCTTTGAGCAGTCTTGTAGGAATGGGATCTAAAAGGCATGTTGATGGTTTGGAGGAAGTAATTACTAAAGTTAACTCAGAAAGATCAATTGGAGAAAAAGACTCTAAATGAATATCAATGGTACTGAAAGTAGCTGCAGATAATGTTACATCTGTGACATGATTATGGGGAATTTTTTTCCATCCATCTATTCGCAGCCGCTTATCCTTTTCAGGGTCGCGGGGGGCTCTGGAGCCTGTCCCAGCTGTCTTTGGGCGAGAGGCGGGGTACACCCTGGACAGGTCGCCAGTCTGTCACAGGGCCAACACACATAGACAGACAAACATTCGCACTCACAGTCACGCCCGCATTCACACCTATGGGCAATTTAGATTTGGAATTTTTTTCCAATGGTTAAACTTTTATTTGTGAAGAAGTTCATGAAGCCATTACTAGTTAACATTAAAGGAACGGTTGGCTCAACAGTGCTCTGACATTTTGTCAGCCTGGCTAAAGTGCTGAAGAGAAACCTAGGGTTGTTCTTATTTTCTTCAATCAGTTTAGAATAGTAGGATGTTCTGACTTTACGGAGGGCTTTCTTATAAAGCAGCAGACTATTTCTCCAGGCTAAATGATCATCTTCTACATTTGTGACACGCCATTTCCTCTCCAGCTTACGGGTTATCTGCTTTAGAGTTATACCAGGGAGTTATACCAGTGAGTCAAGTACTTCTGATTTGAGGCTCTATGTTTCACAGGAGCTACAGTATCCAGTGTCATACGTAGTGAGGAGGCAAAATTATTAACAAGATAATCGACCTCTGAGTAGTGTTCAGGTAGCTGCTCTGCTCTGTGTTGGGCTTTGAAGATGATAACAGTGGGTGGATTATATTCTAAACTTAGCTACAGCACTTTCAGAAAGACATCTACTGTGATGAAGTCTACTCCCCACTTTTGTGTAATCAATTATTGTAAATTTAAATGTTATCAGGAAATGATCAGACAAGAGAGGGCTTTCATGAAATACTGTTAAATGATAAGTTTCTATGCTACATGTTAAAATAAGATCTAGAGTGTGTTCAAAGTGGTGGGTGGGTTCTTTGACATTTTGAGAGAAACCAATTGATTGGTTGATTAATAGGCTGGTGTGGAAAAATTTCTGCCACACCGCCTGTGCTTTGAGGATTCTCATAGAATGACTCGGGGGCGTTGATTCATTTAAACTAACATAATCATCCTGCTGTGACCAGGTTTCTGTAAGGCAGAGTAAATCGATTTGTTGATCAATTATTAACTCATGTACTAAAAGAGACTTGGAAGAGAGAGACCTAATGTTTAATAATCCACATTTCATTTACTCTTTGGTGCTGTTGAGGATACTGTATTGTTCTTTCTTTGTGATTTTTTTTATGTTTAAGTTGTTTTTTTGCTGGTTTTTAATTTGTTTTTTTGTCTATTTGGGAGCTGACGCAGCTTGGGTTGTCGGGTTTTCCCTCTGCTATCACAGATTATTTAACTTAAAATATAAAGTACGTCAGGAAAACTCTTGCTTTAAATGAGTTCTGTATGGATAACGTTTAAAGGGAACCCCAACTATTATGACAAGTTACTCTAAATATGTTACAAATTATCTCCACTACATAAAAACATACTTGAAAATAACTATGTTTTCGTTATTCATTAAATCTTTGTAGCTTAAAACGCTTTTGGTGCCATGGGAGCTCCCATGTTTTTCACAATGCATTCTGGGATGATGACGTATATCGGTTGTCGGCAGTATCAAACTATTAGCAACGTAGTAGAACAAGTTTCAAATTTATTTTCATGTACCGATAACAGGTAGCCACATTTATCCATAATGAAATTCTTTGGCTCGTGCTCCTCAGCTTTACATGTGCATATAGAAAGTGTGCAGTTATAAGAAGAAATAACAGAAATTGGCAGCAACTCGACAGTAAGAATGTAAACTACAGTGGCTTACAAAAGTATTCAGCCCCCTTTAACTTTTCTACATTTTGTCACATTACAGCCACAAACATGAATCAATTTCATTGGAATTCCACGTGAAAGATCAATGCAAAATGGTGTACACGTGAGAAGTGGAACGAAAATCATACATGATTCCAAACATTTTTTACAAATAAATAACTGAAAAGTGGGGTGTGTGTAATTATTCAGCCCCCTTTGGTCTGAGTGCAGTCAGTTGCCCATAGACATTGCCTGATGAGTGCTAATGACTAAATAGAGTGCACCTGTGTGTAATCTAATGTCAGTCACAGCTGCTCTGTGACGGCCTCAGAGGTTGTCTAAGAGAATATTGGCTACAACAACATTATGAAGTCCAAAGAACACAGCAGACAGGTCAGGGAGAAAGTTATTGAGAAATCTAAAGCAGGCTTAGGCTACAAAAAGATTTCCCAAGCCTTGAACATCCCACGGAGCACTGTTCAAGCGATCATTCAGAAATGGAAGGA
>VURO01047773.1:0-16082 GCA_015108175.1 Pelvicachromis taeniatus
GCCCCCGAATCACAGGTGCCGTTTCTCAATCGAGTCCGGACTCGCGATTTGTGCAATTGGAACACCAGCGTACTCGATGATGTCACAGGTCAGGTGAATGTGACCGGGCTGGTCTCGCGAAATGAGAGACCAGTTAGGAAAAAACATCTTTTAAGTGATCTTTTAAGATCACTTAAAAGATAACATTGTAGTATTACAATGAAAAGCAATGAAAGTGATGGGGACAATGACATAAAAAGTAAGTACAAAAGAAAGATAAAAAAATAAAATAAAAATAAAATAAAAGGAACAAAAATAAATTAAAATAAAAATACAAGTCCACACAAGTCACCACCAATGCATGCTCGATAAAATGGGCAGAGGCAGCGTGTGTGGTGTGTGTGAGAAAGTGTTCTACAGTATTTGGTTCTGAATGTCTCGAGTAGGCTGTCCTTTGCTTTGCTTGAAGTACATGAAGTAATTTGTTTAGTTAAAAAAAGTAATAAAAACAAACCTCTCTGATCAGCAATTACATCTGTTAGCATTCTTGCCGAGCGCACACATGAATACACACACATAGCACAAATACATCTGTTCTCTCGTGTCCATACATAACCAAATACATGAGGAGCATGTCTCACACTTCAGCCTAATGGATCCATGCTGGGCAGCAAAGATGAAAGAAGACAGAAGGATCAATTTCGATGATCTATGAAAGTTATTAGTAATGACATTTATGAATATTTTATGGAAGGTAGAGAATGTCATCATAAATTTTTATATAAGGAAATGAGGCAGGAATATAAAACAAACAGCATTAAACATTGAACGTGGCCCCCATGTCAAAAGGATTGTGTCTGGAATAATGGGCGCGTTAACAGGACAGAAGAGGTGAGATGAAAAGAGAGACGACAACCAGACGTCTCGGATAATTCTGCTTGTCTGTAGAGACGTAAAGGTCGAGCAACCAAAGGAGACGCAGCCACGCTGGACTGCTGCGTGAGTATTCAGGGGTTCCTCGAAAGTAAAAAGCCATCATCATTTATTCATTTATTGATCCGGTTTGTCCCCACCACTTGTGTTGTTCCTCTTAATGTACTGTGTTCAAAATAAAAGCCAGCAAAATGGTTTATGTTCAGTATGCCTCGTTCTGACATTACCGTGCATTTGCAGCAATTTCATGCACAGACGGGGTGAGAGAGGAGCCAGACAGCTCTCTGCCTCAAATACCCAGGATACACTCAACCACACGGAGACAGGGGACAATGAATCCACCGACTCGCCCATACCACACTGACTCTGCATGCTACTATCTTATGTGTTCATGCATTGCAGGATGTTCTACAAATACTGGCTCCGCGGAGGAAGTCTGTTCGTTCCTAAAAAAAGTTGGTACTATTGCTGCCGAAGGCTTTCCACAGTGCTCTCTGTCTTCTTCTCATCTTTTGCTCACCTTGTTCCATATTTACATAACAGTGAGTGGGTTAGTGTGTACCCGCCTGTGTATCTCTGTCAAGTCAGGTGAGATCTATAAGAAATGTGTTGAAAAGTTGATCCCCAGTGGCCAGGCAAAGCTAGAAATAAAGAGATATTGCTCATTTTCATTGGGATGGCACTCAAGCAAAGACGGTGAAATGGACTATAAATACAGGTACAGGAGCTGACATTTTTATTCCATACCATAGTCACCGTGCAGCAGCTGAGGTAGTACGTACTGATGTCCTTGCTTCTGTTAGTGTATATCACTTTAAAGAGGCTATATTTTGCCATTTAGCGCTGACGTGAGCAGATTTCGTAGGGACAGGGGAGGCATGGAGCATCTGGATAGCATTTAGGCTGTTTATAAAGACAGGAAGTCCTCACTGACCTGTTTTTCACACTTCATTTAATGCCATGGATTGATGTCAAACCTGTGCATGTGTCTGTGTGTGCAGACTAGGCTCAGTTACACGTACTACCATAAGTAGGAAAGGCTGTCGTGACATAATCCACACATATGTCCTATACGCACTCAACAGCGGCTTTACATTTTAACTACTCTTGACATCCCACAACTTAACATCTCTAGGTGGCCTGATTATTGTCCACATGCATGCAGCTCTGAAGGACTGTGCAGCTTTGGAGTGTCTTTCCTTCTGCCAGTGACAGTTGGTTTGTCAGAGGCCAGGCAGAAGAATAGCATGTGGCCAGGGGGAGGGGATTAGCATTCACATGGCACCTGTTGCCAGCCAGTGTGCCCATGCAGGCTACAGATAATTACAGTGATTTTGTGGAGGAGAGGAGTGCAGGGGTAATTGTAGTTTTGGCAGTGCAGAGGGAAGAGGGAGAAAAAGGAGGACAGCACTTTCGCTATCTCACAGCACAGAGCTGTTGACGAACACGCCCGCTTACGTGCGAGCTAACACACACAAACTGATATAGTAATGACTAAAGCTGAGGGCAACGTGTGCACGCACACTCCCATACACACACATACACATGTACAAATATCACAATTAAGTCTGGGTTTCCATGGCAACTCCTAGCTGGATGGATGATGGCGTTAGGCTACGGAGGCACAAATATTTAGAATGGTAATCAGAAGACCTAATGGCACTGATGTCTGCACGACTGGCGTAAGTAGACCTGCCAGGAGTCTCGGCACTTCTCCATAGATCTGCTTTAATAAAAAAAAAATAATAATAATAATAATAATAAAAAAAAAACTCTCAGCCATAAAACACTTGCTTCTGCTCACTCACTTAGCAGGCCTGTTGTGCCATCACTTCAGCCATTACAAATTATGTTATTTAGTAAACGTCTGCCGCGGCACCCGAGGGATGGCAGCGGGGGTGGGAGCGGGGGTGGATGAAGGGAACATATAATATTACATAAAGCTTTAGCACGGTGTAAAGCTTCAATGATTGGTGTTAAGGTTTTCATTACACAAAATGAGTAATTGCTTGTCATTTGGAGCTGGCATATCCCACAATCATCCTCACTTCTGTGCCATCAATCAAGCGTTTAAGTGCTGATGACTCGGCTCACATTTAAAGCAGGGCAGCCGAGCCACAATGCACTGGGGAAACTCATTGTTTGCTTCGTTACTCCTCAGAGCTCGGCTACTGCGCGCGTGTGTGTGCGTTCCTGTATTTGTACGTGTGCCTTTTGTCTGCGTGTGTAGTTAAGTGCGTTTATGTGTATAGAGGAGAAACAAGATCAGGATGTGGTCTTGCTTTTCTAAGTAGCACTTCATTCCTCAGTCCATAATATGTCAGGCAGTGCTGTGAAGTAGCTCACAGAGCATACCTAGGGGCATAGACAATAAACTCTACTGTAGACTCATAATGCATCATTTATATGTCTTTGTGTGCATGTGTGGGCTTGTGTTTATGTGTGTGGTCTTTGCACAAGAACCAAAGGAAAATTTACTGGGACTAACTTTAAAATTTCATAAGCTCCTCATTGACTGTAAAGTAGGACAATTTCCGCACACAAACAGCAACATTTACAGACGCACTTCATTCGATGATGTTGCTCGAGTGAGGCCACGAAATAGCCCCGTCTGCACCCGTACAGCGCAGCGATCATGGCGCTGTGGTGAGTTATCGTGCTTATAACCCTGCTCGTGATCAGCAGGACATGGGGGAAACAACCACTCTCACCGCTGTGCATACACCTTTGTCTTCACTCTGGAGGAGATGACAGAGGGGCACAGAAGATGGGGGGATGCGGTGTGTGTGTGTGGAGGGGAGTGCGGGGGATTTGCTCTGTAAAGTTAAATTCAAGTGGAACAACAGCTAACTCTCTCTTTCTGTCTCCCCCTCACCCTGTCTCCCTCCTCTCTCATATCCCTTTTACTCCCAATTCCTTCCAAATCTCAAGCTTGGTTTGATAGCAATAAAGTTTGTTGCCCAGGCACGGAGAGCCAGTAATGTACCTTTCTCATACAGATAATTTTGAACTGAGATATAGCCAAAAGGCAGAAGATGAATATAGTGTACAAAAGGGTAGCAGAGAATGACTCACAAACTACAGAGAAAGCCAAAGACATGGACTTTTTTAAGAATATGTGAAATCCTTTAAGGCAGTGTGAGAATAAGGCTAATGAATACTTTAATTAGTGAAGCCAACATGCTTTGAATTATGACCATTTAGACTCAGACAGTGATGGTGCAGAGCTGGTACCACAGCGGTGCAGTGTTGTTGCCTCATAGTATAAAGGTTCTGGGTTTGAGCCTACTGGTCAGCTGGGGCCTTTCTGGATGCTGTTAAGACATTCATGTTAAGTTATGTGTAGATGGGAGTGTGAATTGCTGTTTTCTTTCTGTGCTTTAGGCGTACTCTCTTTTGCCCTATTTCAATTGGGATAGGCATCACCATGACCACCACCATGGGGTTGGATAAGTGATTAGAAAGAAGAATTGGATTGATGATGTCAAAAGTGCAGTTACCTTTTTTGGATTAACCAGCCACCATTATCTTGTCTTTGTTATGCAGTGTGCAGGCTGCTTCTCTTTTTTAAACACTGAGCGTTGAGAGAAATTTAAAAAGTTATTCCGCAAGATTGGCAGATAGTTGGGCAGACGGATGGGGCAGCATGAAACTGAGCTAGAGCCCAGGGCCAGGGTAAAGTAAAGAGGTATTCATAGCTAGTACAGAGCCAAAGCTGAGGGAGAGAGATCAATAGCTTAATGGAATTAGCCTGGCTTTGAAACATGGCTGCCAATCATATTTACTGAAGGCTGTTTATGTTTGCTGTAGAGCCTGACTCAATATTTTAAAGCTAGGCATAGAAACAGAGACGACAACAGGAAAGACAAAAACTTCACTGGTTCTTTAACACGGCAGAAGCTGTCTGCAGTCGTTTAGCTCGGAGAAAAAAAAGCAATAAGATACAAGGCCATATTAAGTCCACAGACACATGCAAGGCTGTTTTGATTGGATTTTTCTGATCCTCACGTAGTTTCATGTTCTATCTGCGGTACCAACAAAGAGCTTTACATTTAATTAAATTCAATCCGCAGCCTGGATCAAATATTCTAGCACCACTAGAAATACTGATGTGTTTACTGATGTTGAAGTAGCAGATCTCAAAAAACTTGCATACCCCAATGAGAAAAACCACACATGGTAACCCATGTCTCTGTTTTCATGTTGTGTGATGACTCCCAGTTGACTTTGAGTCTTTCTGAACACCTGATTTTGTTGATCCTGCTTGACACAGTCTCACGTTTTCCTGGAGTTGGAGTTAAAGATGATTTTGATTTTGTGGCATTAGGGTGAATAAACCTCCTGCACCCGCTATTTCTAATCTTCCGCCTGTAAAACCAAGCTGCAACAAGGGAGTAAGTCCCCCTTACCCCTGACTGAAGGCAGCACAGGGGTGACACACCTAGACACACATACTGTACACAGATATAAATACACCCTTCCACACATCCACACACAAACAAGCACACACAGACACACAAAGCCAAGCTCACCACAGGGATGGCGGGTGCGGCAAGCGATTAAGGGCATGGAACAGATGCCCACCTGCTCCCTCTGAACCTGGCCATGCCTCAGCTATGCCAGGGTGCCCAGGGTTGCCCCTGGGTGCCTTAATACACTGTTTCCATCTGTTGCCTGGAAAGTGAAGGGCAGCGATGTCCAAGTGTATGGGCATTACCCCCCTCCTTCTCACACTCTCACTCTTTCTCTGTCAGCCCTCCCTCTTTTACCCTGCCATCTCTGTTGCATCAACCTACCAATCTGCTGTGAGAGGAAAATTGTACATTATTGGAATAACACAATGTCTGACTCTTCCTTTCAAGGCTGCACACCAACTAAGCCGAGTCCCCAGCTTTCAGCTGACAGACCAGTTCTGTACATTTAGCATAATGATGGCAGGGAGGGAAGAGATGAAGAAAGCTGCCCAGCATGTCTTCTTTGATTTAGCTCAATCTCATCCATTTATCAAAGAAAGGCTTGTATTTGAACACAGAACAAAACAGCAGCGGGATGAAAAAAAGGTCTGCCCATGTGTAGAGTGCAGTGTGTTTACAAGTAGGATAAAACACTGATAACTACATATAGTGTGCAGAACAGCCTGTCTGTCAAATAATAGTGATTCTGGATTTTTTCCCCCCTGTCCTTACTGCAGTTGTAAATGATTATTATCGGAACAAAGCCTGCCTTTATTCTAATTACCTTGTAAATAAACTTGCTTGTCATTACTTTTCAAACCAATTACAGGCTGCCTAATGGAAGTGCTTAATTAGCAGACACTCTACCAGAAAAAGAAAGGGGGGGGTGAAAAGGAAAAACAACACAAAAAAATGCTGGTGGGGGAGGGACTGTATTCACTGTGTAATTATACAGTCATCAGATGGGGGTTTTTTTTTTCATCTTCACTGCTGTTTTGCAACGGTGCCACAATAGAGGTTGGACCTCTCTCTCCCCTCTCTGTCTGTTAAGCAGGCAGCTGACAATGGAGCACTCCACAGGCGGTGACCCGGACCCCCTAATAGTGTTGTGGCAGCCGTGGCCCTCACAGCTGGAGAACAGGAAAACGAAGAATCCTGCATGATGGCCAGTCCGCCTGCCCAACTACCACCCCACACATCGTCCAAACTGCAGCTCCCTGCAAATATCCCATACACCCTTCTTCACACCCTATCATCAGTCCTGTTCACACTGATGCTGTGCCAGCTACTAAACATATTCTTCCTGTATAATAATGCCATCAGGTTCATCTGAATACCAACCCAGCTTTGTCTGATTTCAGTACAAGAACAGTTTGCTGCTTTTCCTTTAAATCTAAATTTTGGGAGTGGGATTTTACGTTGCTTTGTGTGTGTTGGCACACTCCAAAAATCTTTAAAACTGTCTGACATTGCACAAGCGCAACAAAATAAAACACATTTGTCCTCTGATATTGATACTGCCATGTTTGGAATAATGACAGGCCGTTTCTATTGACTGTCACAGCTAGTCACCATTATAATTAGACTCCATTTTCCTTGACAGAGAGCTTTGGGAAAGGGGAATGCCCCTCTGTCATTAGCAGAAAATGTTCCAGCCCCAGTAACTGCCTCCTGAAAGGGTCGTGACTAAGTGACTAGGGCAGCGACTGTCGAGTATTTCCATGGAATTCCTTGAGCCTTTTCTAATAAATAAGGCAGAAGGTAAGGCAATATAAATATAATGGGAAAAAATGGAATATGGCACCACACACATAATGTTGGTGGGCCAGGAAATGGAAGACACAAAATAATGTGCGCGGCTGTTAACTGTGACATGTATTCCCCCATTACAGCCTCAAAGATGCTCAGAGTAAGTGTGAAATGCATTAAGGTAGAAAGAGGAAAACAGCTGTAACTATCTCCAAGCTGACAGGAGTGCTGGCCTATTCCACAGAGGGGGAAAAAAATGTTTCTTCAGTGCTGCTGTTATCAGCCACAGTCCATCTGACTAAGAGGGGGTGGGGGAGAAACGGGGGTAAGGGGTGTGATTACAGCCATGTTAAGACCTGAGAGAGAGATCTATACCCACAGAGATTAGACACTCGTCATTCACAGTAAGGTAGGGACGGAAGGATAGAGGGATGAGGGGTGGAGGAATGGCAATGGTGGTGGCAGCAGTGTTATACTGGTGTTTGGGTTTAATATAAGAATTCTGCCAACATAATTGCGTTTCGCCCCTTATCCTCTGCTGCATCAGGCCTCGTTTGGCAACAGTTTCGGGTTCCTTATCTGCTGCCATTCTCTCCCTATCCGGACCCAATCAAATTTGCTCCAGCTAGCTAGGGACAGGCAGAGGAGGGAGGAATACAGCAACGATAGCGAGGGCATGGGTGGAGGTGGGTGTGTGTGTGTGTGTGTGTGTGGGGAGACTTGTATTTTTTATGTGCGAGGGGATCTTTTTTTTTTGTTATTTGAAATGAACAGTTTGCTTGGCATGCTTATCTTGCTTTCATTAGTGGGCTGTCATACTGTGACGGCAGCCACAGTGTAAGGCAGGAGTGCAGGCAGGCATTGGAGAATGAAACAGGCAGGCAGGCTGTTAGACTAGTAGGGAGTCACACAGGTGAGAAAGGAGGAGGAGAAGGGAAAGGCAGACTCAGTGCAGACAGAAATGGAGACAGATAGAAAAAATAATGTGAGACCTACAGTATAACACATCCATTGTTTCTGAATATGAGCTTCTTTGGGGCACGTCAAGACTAACTCACAAACCAAATGATGAGGTTGGCATGAGATGGACCTTAAGAAATTTTATACTACGAATGTTATTTTCATGACCTGTGCCATCATTTCTGTTTTCAGTGATAACAATGAAAATAATTGACGAGGTCTGGAAACATGGTAACATCGCTCCAAGATACACAAATGTTTCTACAGGCAGTGATGAGAGGGTCAAACGGTTCAGCGGGGTACAGCTGCCATGTCAACTTGATCAGATCATGTTAAAAGTTTGCACTGGACTTACCTGACAGGCACTTACAGGAAAAGTTAAGTTTTTGCTTATTAAAGTATCCCTAATGGTCAAATAACTCAACTTTATTTTGATTAGTTTGAAAAACCTCAAGGAGTGATGCTTTGTCCAGAAACTAAAGCCCAATTCCAGTTTGGCCTCTGCACCCTAACCTGAAGTGATCTTAAGTCTTCCAACACACAAACCGCACTGATACAGGCTTATTAACTACACGCCAAAAGGTGTAGCACCTGTTTTGTACCTTGAAACTTCAACCTTTTTTCTTAAAGTTCCAGGTTGTTATTTCAGGACTGTTTCAGCAATAGACAAAAAAGTCTTCTGTGGAAATGTGGCACCTGTGTGCACATGTCTTGTGTTTGTTTGGCAAAAGTGCTTCATAATAGAAAGAAATAGAAGAAAATAATGAGAAGTTGGATTATTCTGTAAATGTTCTACACCTAATAAGACAAATGAAGCTGAATAATTTTTCAATCTGATAATATTGGTAACATTGCTAAAGATCCTGATTCAATTTCCTCTTTCCACCAGAGAACCATTTTTATAAAATACAAAATACAGTAGTGTTATTTAGTTAGGTTGATATGAAATTATGATATATTAATCATTCAAATTTACAAAACTTTATTAGGGAAAACACGTTTCTGGCTTCCTGCAGCATTCTCTAATGGTCACATTGCATATTTACCTGCAAAATGGTTCACAAACGCACCAAAAACCTTGACCTACTTGTGGTGTTAGAGTGCACGACACAAACACATGTAAAGAATCAGTTGGGTGTCCCCATTATCATATTCTAAAATGTCTCACCACATTGTTTAGGGGCTGCCATAGACTGCACTGGCAGAAGAAGGAAGACTCTGAAGCTGGACAATGGAGAAGAGATAGAGCCAACCAGCTGTAGTCATTTTAAGTAAAGTTGGAGTATTTGGGTAAAAGTTGGGTCATTACTTTCTTCTTCTTTTTCTCATACATACATTTGGCTAACCCAGTTGTGAGTGTGTTCTTTTCACTAAACGCATATTTTAATGTTAATTTTATTTGTACCAATATTCCAGAGGACATATGATATCAGATGACATTACAATAATAATATGTATTTCTGAGGGTTAAAAAAAATTCAGCTGAGTTAAACTGCAGTGATGCCTGCTGTCTTTTAACAGTCATAATCTGATGTATCAGCCACCTACGAGAGGGCTGGAGCAGCACGTGCCCATGCTCCCACACAACACATGTGCGCACACATACACACATGTGTTACAAGGGTGCTATTGTGTAGGAGGCATATGCAATTTCTACTTTAAAATGTATTCTTCTTGGACCATAAAAAATGTCTGCTGCATGCTCCAAAATATTCCTCGTCATTTCCATAGCATTAGTCACGGTCCCATCCAAAAGAAAGGGATGAGGAAACTGCATAGGGTGGCAATGTATAAATGCTTCATCTATTGCATGACTGTACATGTCTGTGACATGCATGTACATGTGTGTGTCACTTTGCTGCTCTACTTCCTACACAGACCAAGCAAGCTCTTTTCTTGTTGTGGTAAAATCATTTATTTGAATATGAATGAAGAAAAAAAAAAAACACCTTTGAACAGGAAAATTAAATAAGCACACAGAGATAAACTCTCAAAGTAAAGAGGAACCCTCAGGGCACAGAGATGGATTTGAATTTTAAGGTTAATTTGTGCAAAAGAAATACAAAAAACACAATTACACTGGCCTTATAGAAAACGTGTGCGCTTAGATGTGCCGTAATATAAGAGAAAATATTTGACAAATATCAGGTGAATCCCATCATCGTGATCTTCGACTTCAATCGGCTTCGTTGATTGCAAGTGAGAAGCTGGTGTTTGCATGTGTACATGCTTCCATTGCAAATGAAATGGATTTCTGTCTGCAAGAGATTATTAACTCTGGGATTAATCTAACATGAAAAAACGGTTTCATCGTGCTGATAGTACAGAAAAAAAAATCTCAAAATAAAATCGTAACTTGCAAAGTTACTCTTATTTTACCTCCACGTGTGGTATGCACTAATAGCATGGTAGAAGGACCGAAAGAATATGCAATCTTATGAACGGCAGCCGTGCACTTTGAACAACTTTTATAGCTTTCCGAGTGAAGTGCCCAAGTTGATGCAAGAGCAGGTCTACAAATAAAAGGTGAAAAAAAATGTGCATGGCATGTTATCAACAGTGTGTCAGGGGGCAAATGTAGCAAAGATTACAGAATGAATTAAAATGAGATGAAATGAGCATGAAGTACATTTTTGTTCCTAGCCTGCAGTTTTGTCTATATTTGGGCACGAGAACATTTAATAATGCAATCACGTTATGCAGTTGCACTTCAAAGTATTTACTGAATCATCGCCCGGGGTTAGGATTTAAATTCTGAATAAATGTGTTTATGGATGAGGCAGGTAGCAGTGGATTCAATCTGACAGATTGGAACAGAAGAGCAGAATGTATTCTCGAACCAGGTGAAGGTTAGCATAGCCCCACAAGGCATCAATCTCCAAGACAGAACACGACAGACAGATGGAAAGCAAGTGAGGCCAGAGATGGAGAGAGTAACTAAAGAGAGACTGATAGAGGGTGGAAAAGTGAGAGCGAAGTGAGAGTGAAGGCGAATGTAAAAGGAGATGAGGGCTGGCTAGATCAATAGAGAAGTGTTGCCATGGCAACAGGTCATTGAGCGCCATCATTGTCATGTTTTTTTTCCCTCTTTTTTAGCACCATCTTCACAAAACATAATACGGAAACAAAATATAAATGCGATGTGTCATTTCAAAACTAAAAAAAAACTCAAATGGACGCTCTAATACAGATACAATGAATGCACAACTCTCGCAGCCTGAAGTAACATCACAGACCTTTATTTGAGCGTGTCTGATTGTAGGACTAGAAGCCATTTTCTTGTAACAATGTGTCTAGGCTTAAAGTGAGATTGCTGTTAGCAAATGAAAAGGTGGATGGATTAGAGTGAACAATGTCCAATCAGGCTAAAGAGGCCTGGGCTGCAGGTTTAAAGGGAAATATCTGCATGCCGTAATCACACCTCAGACCCTGACAGCTAAACCACACGTAAACACCAACAGAAATGAAATCACACACACACACAAACAGTGTCAGCATAGATAAAAAATATATACATTCTCTAAAATCATGGCACCTTCGTGATTGTGGGTACAGACTTATCTCTAATAGCTAGTTATTAGCTGCTAGAATTCATTCTAAGTAGGTCCCATACAGCTGATGCTCTAATCGCCCTGGATCTTTGCTATCCATTTTTCAGCTGGAGAGAAGCTGCCGTCTTCTCTGGGCCCAGATGGTGTCATTACTGTGGTAAGGCTGAGTGATTATACACTGCTCACACTGGGAGAAACAATAGTTGAGAATTCTATAGGCATCTTTACTGACACCCTCAGCCACCGACCCCCCATCCCCACACTCGTCTCTTCGCTTTTCTCACTCTCTCTTCTCTACTTTTTCTGGTATTCATTACTGTCACAGTTTCTTTACTTTATGATGCCTGTGTTTCTACATTTCAGCTTTGTCACTTTCACCCCTTTCTTGCCTCTTTCGCTCACATCGACCGAGAATTAAAAGAGTGTCTAAGAGGTTACACTCCCACACATAAATATGAACTTGCCCACACACATGCACACTCACAGTCCAATCTCAACTCAGTGGCAGATCGAGATAGGGGCAGCTGACTGGGAGCCGACAGGGTGGCACGGTCACAGCGCATCAGCGGGAGCTTTTGTTGCCAGGCAATCTTGTCAATCCTAGCTGGCAAGGAGGAACTGTGAGTCGACTCATTTCTAAGACAAAGGTCAACAAGTTGAGAGAGTGATGGAGAGAGCCGTGACACACCTGTCACACCTCTGACAGACCAAGAGTCAAGATGGAAGGGGCTGCGAGGACAGAGAAGGAGAGAGGAAAGACAGAGGGAGGGGGGGGGTAACAGTAAAGGCAGTGAAGGAAAACATTACCAAAGATAGACACCCCTCCCCCTGAAAAAAATAAAAAAGGGAAAATAAAATGAAATGAAATGAAATAAAAGATAAAGGGAAGCAAAGGGAGTCAGTGGTTTGAAACACAAAGGAATGGAGTGAAGAGTGGGCTAGATCTGCAGTCTGTGATCTGCTGGGAATTGGGGAGTGGAGGGGGGGGGGTCAGATTTTGTTATTTTTCCTTTTCATGGTCTGTTTGGTTTGCCAGACCATGCAGCTTAAATACCTTCCTCCTTCCCTTTGCAAGCGCTAGTGCAATATGTATATCTGAAGTCACGTAGCAGGATACACGCATGCATATGATGTGCGTATATCGAGGACTCCAGATGCTTCTGCTTTTGAGCATGTCGTAGGACATGTAAATTATTAATAAAACAATGGAGTAATGTGTAGCATGTCTTGAGTGGGTCGGAACATGCTTTTGTACAAAGGTACATTTACAAGATGCAGCACAAGCACATACATGCCACATGTAACAGTCTGCACAAGCACATTCCCAGTTTTCCTTCTAAGCCATGTAATCCCCCATCAGCCCACTCACTTTTAGGGACTCTGGTGATCTTATAGCTTCTTTACTTTCTTCCCTGAGTAGTTGCACATGTTCCTCTACAGTCTCTCCGTCTTTGACTAGTTTCTCATCCACTCAGGAAGCTCAAGCCTGTCTCTCCATAACACCTCCCACCTTTGACGCCGTCCGTCTCATGTTTTGTTCGACATTTCTTTATGCGATGCTCAATATCCCTGTCAGTTGTTGTCCACATCTTTTTATTGCCTTTTTCTTCATTTTCCTTTCCCTCTCCTGTTGACAGAAAACTGTCCTTGTCTCAAGCAGATGCCCACAGTTCCCCGGCAGCATCATCTGCTTATGTAACTCAGTTAGTCTGTTTATTTCAGATGCTGGTTTTCTCCTGGTTTCCCTCATTTCTGTTCTTTGTTGTTCTTTGTCTTGTGTTCTTGTGTCTCCCTGTCTCGGTTGCTCCCATCCTCTGTGCACTTGAACGCCACACTTTTGCAGGCTTTCTCATTTTAGTGTCATTTTGTATTACAATTGTCTCTTTCTCCTCTCCCTCTACCACATCTCTTAACGTCGCTCCCTCGCTAGCCACCCCCACCCATTTGCTGTCTGCACTCATTTTCATTCTCTCTTGTTCATCTCCACTCTCACTCTATTCTTTGTCACACTCACTCCCTTTCCCTTTTCTTTCCTGTTTTCACCCCTTCTTGCTCACATGCTCTCCTCTCTCACACCTCCCTCTGCACGTGGAGATGGGAATCGCACAACGCCAGTGAGGAGAGGAGGACGGCGGGGTGCCATTTCTACATAGTATTCACACTTGCTTGAAATTCAATTTTAGGATGCACTAGTTTGCATCCTAAAATCCAAAGTTTCACTTCCACAAGCACTCCAAATACTTTACAAAACAATCAAAGCCATAATTAGGTGCCATCAAGAATGTAGCATTGCTGAGAAGACAGCACCTCTGTCTCTACACGCAAACATGGCAAAATGCCTAGACTTCTCATAAGGATGTGAGAAGTGAGGAACAGCACAGGGAGAAAGAAGAGAGAGAGAGAAGGGTAGAGAATTGGTAATGCTCTCCCCCAGCATACAACGAGCCGCATGGAGGAGCCAGATAAGACACCCTGGCCCCTGCTCTGACTGCTGGAGTAAAGCCTCTCCACCAACGCAAGCAATGACTGCAAGGCTTTGGCCGACGCTTCGCTCCATCCATCTATAGCCCAGTGATGCCTCTATTACAATGGCTGCCCCACAGCTACGTGGGTCCGCGCCAGCTGCACAGGATTATAATTAGAGGGACCATGAAGTGCCCTGGACACTGGCAATTGATCTGACTGACAGTCCAATATTTCCACCAGGGAAATAAACCTTGGTTTGCCACTGAGGCAAAAGTGGGAGAGGAGTTCGGGGGTGGGAGTGTTATGGATGCAGTGTGAAACGAGGGTAGAAAGTGAAATGGTAGAGAACTGGAGGGGGCATATGGAGAAAATTCTCCCTGCTGCAGTCTTTGTGTTTTATACTCTTACTGTAGGTTTCCGACAGAAATGTAAGGCTGATTGAGTGTATAGGAGCAGATCTGTGCACCAGACTGTGCATGCATGTCAGTGTGATTTTCGTGAGTGGGGATGCACTTTGGTGCGCTATGATTCACGCTGACTTCTGTTCCCTCTTTAAATTCATGCAGCACGTCCCATTTCACTTAAAGAGGAAGATCTTGTTTGTTGTCACGAGTTATTCTTGCTCTTAATAATGTCTAGTCTCGGCATGGGTCTTCTAGCAGACATGTGAGCAGGCACAGCTGCATCCGAAGAGGGGAGCTACACTAAACAATGTCAAACCCATCTGCTTTTCTATCTCTCAAAAAGCAATATGTTGTGTGGTGACAGTTTCTGTGGTAAGACTGAGTGCTGTTTTAAGTAAATCCAGGTCAGCCTGACAAATACACAGGTTTGTGTCGACATTGGGGGTTGTTCTAATGTTTCCTTCTGTTATTTCCTCTGAGGCTCCAGGGAGACTTTCAGCTTGACAGCATCACTACAGTTCCCACAAGTCTACTGCTAGGTCACATGCCCAGAGAGACAGAGAGAGAGAGAGAGAGACAGCTGGAGAGTGAAATCAGAGAGTGGGAGAGCAGCAACTCACAACAAAAATGGAGGACGGATGAGAACTTACAAAATGTTTCGAGATGTGAAATGCTTAAGACAAGTACAATGGTCTTACTTAGAAACCAAGCACGCACACACACACACACACACACACACACACACACACACACACACACACACACACACACACACACACACACACACAGATAGACAGATAGATAGATAGATAGATAGATAGATAGATAGATAGATACCGTATATCTTCCATTAGTAGCCTGTCTCTTTTAAATGCTGGTTTCTAATAAATGTCGGCTTGAAAACATGTCACGACAAATAGACGGCGGTCTCCAATAGTAGCCGGGCGACCTTCGACCAGGAAGTCCCTCCGCGCTCTCTTCTTCTTCATCTTTTAAAATGTTATTGGTGGCTGGCAAACAACTGAATGGTGCATTACTGCCACCAACTGGTATGGAGTGTGACTGGAACGTCGCTAAAAAAAAAACAAAAAACATCTGCGGTGTCGTTGGTCCTCCTGCCTCTCATCTCTCAGCCAGCTCTTTCCAATCAGCCGTCATCTACGACCAGCAGCATTTAAGCTGGATGCGCGGCAACCGTAGAAGTGGGATTATTACACTGAACAGGAACTGTCGGTTAGCAAACCTGCTAACTGTGATTTTCTGGTCTTTTACATCCTCTCCTGGAGAGTCGGGCGGAGAGAAGTTTTGGGGAGCACCACTCATGCACTGGGCTACCACAGACAAGGAGATACTCGGGAGCAAAGGAGGAGCACAATTGGGAACTGCATTATTTGTGAACTGTTGGAATACGTTTTGGAGCACTGTAAATAAACGCCTTTTAAAAGTCTTTTCACCTCAGTCTGCAAAAAAAAAAACACGCCTGGGTTTTTAAATAAGAGCCGGTCTCCAACAACCGCCGGTCACTTTTAAACGCCGGACCTGCCGAATAATTTTTTGAATAAACGCCCGGGCTACTAAAGGAAGAT
>VURO01047775.1:0-13777 GCA_015108175.1 Pelvicachromis taeniatus
GTCTACACATTTAGCCGTTTTTTTAGCCGGTTTTTTCCAGGAAGTAGCGCCCCTACGTCACCACGTCCGTGCGATACGTCACCACGTCCGTGCGGCGCTACGTCACCACGTCCGTGCGTCTATGATGGTGCATTCAAGGCCGCTCGAAATTGCGACACACTGACGAGGGCCATTGGTTTGAATAGAGAAAAAAACGATCATAAAAACGTTTTTATCTCGAAAAGTATCCCAGTAAAAATTACCAAAAGATATAGCGGCCGTGATCGGATATAGCACGATGTTTTAGACCTTGAATGGTGACAATAGGACGTAAACTGTGACCCAGGTTGCGTGACGAAGAACAGAGCAACTAGTTATAATAATAATAAAGAATAAAGAATTCCATGGGTCTGTGGATCTCAATTGGTTGATGCTGTTTCCCAGCATCCACCCAATTACATCAGAAATGAATTAAATATTGCTTGAGAGGTTGGCAGATTTCTGGTATTCAGATCTCACTTCTGGTACTTTGTTTTGGAAACAGAAGGAGTACGTTATTGAAATAAATGAAAGGAACCACTGAGCTGTTTTATTTTGTTCGTCATTTTATGCACAAAAGAACACAGTTTGCACCACTGGGCATGAATTGTACTTTTTATTAAAGCTTTGATTTGGTTGGTTTTACATGGACGTACAGACTGAATGTGGAGCTACTCTTTGCTGGTAGCTGGGGTGTTTTTGGCGTCGATTAAGTGTTTGTGTTGATCACTCCATCAGTGGTTTGAGTTTTTCTTTTCTTCTAGTGGAGGACTCCATGGGAGTTCTAATTCCTCAAATATATTCAAAACACTGGTCAGGCAGACGGGTTGATTGACAGGTAGCTCAGGGCTGTCTGATTCTTACGGCTGCTGTTGAATATTGATGCTTATTTGTCTGTAGCTCAGCGTTGTGTGTAGGTGTTTGATTCCTAGTCTGCGTATACATGTGTGAAATGGCGTTTCGTGTTTGTGCCTGTCAACAGTTTTTTGTCTTTGTAAGTTTATAATTGTTCTGTATAGGTAGCTACTGTTTATCATACATCCCAGTCTTTCAGACTTGCTGTTGTTTAATATGCATACATTCTGTATGCGTGAGTTTGTGTGGCAGCGTGTGGGTGTCTCTACACTGCAGAGTACTCTGAAAATGTGTCAGCCTGTCAAAGCCCATTCCACAATGTGTCACTTTCTTTCTGCCATACATATCAGTTACACCACAGAAAGTATCACCTCAGACCTTTTTTGTTGTGTCAGCTTTGAACAAATCACATATCTGTGGCTGTGTACATGGAGAGAAAGTCACATTTATCTATTATGTTTGCGCTCACCTGTTCTATAGGGAAATACCCAAAATGCAACCAGCTAGCAGCCAGTTGCGCTGATTCATAAAGACTCGTTCATACTGATTGCAAGATGTTTGTATTTATAAATTAGACAGCAATTATTTGAAACTGTCAACAAGCTCTGGGTGTAACTGTAGTCTGTCCAAGTCAGACTGCAACTGTTTGCAGAAAGGTTGCCTCATATCAGGTGACCTGTGCAACTGTGCAACACCCTCAAGCTCTGAGCAACAATTTACTCAAAGCAAGTTTCAAAAGATTACAGAATATAGAAAAAATGCAATCCATCCACCAGACGGCCACCAATGTATTTGTTTATTTTACTTTATCTTTTTTTTTTTTTAAATGGTAAATTTGAAAATTCATTTGACAACAACAATAACTTTATTTACACGTTGCACCCATGACGGCACAAAAGACAAAGATCCCCAATGCTTTCTTAAAGTATTATAGTTTTATATTATGAAAAACCACATACATACAAACATTTAATGAACATGAGTTGAAAGACAACCATGTATTAAAATTGTCCCTGTTAACACGGTGTAGCAAGGTCTGGCTGGAAGACTGATTTAGTTCTCCAATGGCAATGTGTCTGTCCTCTTTCACAATCCACAGGAAGTGCTGCTTCTCTTACAATACACGTTGATTACTTAATTCACCCAAACTGTATTAGTTCCCACAGATATTTTCCTCAACAATCATACAATTATGAGCAAGCATTTAACAGAAAAACTTGACATGATGAAACCTGCGGCAGAACCAGGCTCAGGGAGGGGCACCTATCTGCTGCGACTGAATGGAGTGATATTTCCTAGAACAAATTAATAATTAATTTTTAATTAAAATACTAAGCTCTTGCAATCAGAATTGGCTGAGCATTAGGTTTTACAGTGTGGATACTCTGACCAAATTTGAGGAAACCAGCAGTGGAAGGCTGGTTGACCTCCTCATTGCTGTGCTTCACTGCAGTACTGAGGTTTACATCTGTACTGGGTTTTGGATGCCCAGTAATGCTGTGTGCCGTTTTTTAAAGGTAACAGGAAGGCTGCTGAGAGACCACAAGTTTTTGGTTCCTTCATGTCAGTGCAAGCTTTATGTATCTAGTTTGTTGTGGTTGGAATCCCGTTTAAAACTCAAATAAATTCTTCTTCTGTCTTAAATATCCAGACCTGTTTTCTCGTATGAAACGGTATTTGGTATAATCCATATTTTCAGGATAGAGTGACTGCCTCATAACGACCTCCATAGCTACCAGGCCCAGAGATCAATTATCAGTGACTTCATTAAATGGATTGCACATTTTTTCCTTAACTGGTGGTTTTCAGGGGTCAATGACTGATCTCTTTACCAACTGATTTCACAGCGACTGCAGGAACCTTCAGCAACCACTCACAACCTGTTAGGGGCTACACATCTTCCCCTTGCAACCAGCCTGTGTGACTGAGGGCACGACCATGCCAGGCCACATGTGGTGAGCGTATGCAGGCAGTTCCTGGAGAATAAAGGAATTGATACTGTTGACTGCCCCTACTTTTACCTATCCTAAGTTCAATAGAGCACTTTTTTGGGCACTTTAGTGATGCCAGATCTGAGAGAAGAGCACCAAGGACGCAGTTTGTCATTGTCAGACATGCATACGAGCCCGTTGGGGCCATACAAAGTCATAAGTACCATTATGAGTTGCTGCAATGGAATTTTGTCAAAATGCAGTAGCCTGCCGCATCATTTTTTCATTTTGATTTTTTGGGTGTCTTTGAATTCAGCACTGTGCGGGGGTGATCATTTTCGTTTCCATCAAACAATATAGCATCCTTCTAATTCTGTATTGTGACACCTGAAGTATGTAGAGAAAAGCTCATATACAAGTTGCTTCTAAATCACGGATGTCTTGGATTTCAGATTTCGTATCAGAAGCACTCTGCAGGTTAGCTCTGTGGACTGGTTCACAGTTATATAAACACCCAGCCTACACACAGTGCTGCTAACATCTTTACTCCTTTAAAGTAAAAAAAAAAAAAAAATCATTAGCAACACCGTGAGTCACATTCCTACTTCAGTCCCTGCGATCAGAGAGTAACACAGACATTTCATTCGTGGCTTTTTGTATAAAATAAAAACAAACAAACAATGTGAATTGCAACAGTCCACTGACTCTACTTACTGCTTACTGGTTATTCAGAATTGCTGAAAACACTGGAACATCTGCACCTGCATGGCTGAATAGTGAACTTTCCCTTGGAGGTGCAGAAGCAGCAAATGAACTTGTGAGTCTTTGTTATGTGTCATTTTTACTAAAGTACTGTTTGGTGCAATGTAGCAATGTTATTGATTATTACTACTAGTAATGGATTAAAAATGAAACCCTCTGGCCCCTTGAACCGCACCATAACTCTTGAATTTTTTTTTGTTTTATTGGTCCGTACCATTGGGTCTCATTTTTTTCTGTCCAGTTCCCCTCCCTTGTTTACCAAGAGACTCTGATATTGGGTCTTTCCTCATTTCTGTACTCAGGAAGCTCATGTGCGTGTTTACTGACATTGACTATTGGAAATAGATGTAAGTTAAAAGCAGTGCTGCTTCTTCAGCTTGTCGAAGCCATAAGTGCTCAGCTTATTTAAAAAAAAATAAAAAATCAGCCACCCTTTAACTTCCGCTTTTCTTAAGTTGTTGATTAGTGATATTTTAAAATTGCACACTTTCCATTTGAAGAACACCTTGCAAACTTAAGGAGAGCTTGTTAGGTTAGGTTAGTTGGTTTACTGTAAAAGAAGCCAGAGTGTAAAGAAATTTATGGGCAAACAACTTGTTGTTTCGGGGGAACAGTGGTTAGCACTGTTGCCTCACAGCAAGAAGGTCCTGAGTTCAATTCCACCATCAGGCCGGGGTCTTTCTGTGTGGAGTTTGCGTGGGTTCTCCCCAGGTACTCTGGCTTCCTCCCATGGGGAGGGCTATGTGTTAGCCCTGCGACAGACTGGCAACCTGTCCCGGGTATACCCTGTACCTCTCTCCCTAAGACACCAGGGATTGGCTCCAGTGCCTGCCGCAACCCTGAAAAGGATAAGCAGAAGTGAATGGATGGACTTCAAAGTGTGATCTCAGCAAAGTTTTTTAACAAAGACAGATGAGAATAAAACTATTTCATATTAACAAACAGAAATGTGAAAGAGATAAGGTGGGTATGTGCCAGTCATTGTACATTGTACATACAACCCACTTAACTTTAAAGAACAATTCGACCCAAAGTTAAAGTCAGTTTCTCTACATTTGCATGATCTGTTAGTAAACTGAGCCTCTGGTTTACCCATCACAATCCATATTTGATCATGTCCTGTCTCGCTAGGTAAGTCTAGGTCATCTATTTGAGCAGACAGAAGGAACAATTGGTGCAACAAAACTCATTCTGTAAATATATCACTCCTGATGCTGAAAAGATATTAATGGAGATGTTTCCACGTGATATCTTGGTAAGCTTAATGACTTTATTATTATTATTTTTATTGTCAGCTTAAGTTTGATATCTTTTTGGCTAAAATGTTCATTTTATTATTATCAACATTAGCGTCTAAAGGGATGATGAAGTTTGGTGTACGACTCTTGGCCCGCCAGGTTTTCAAACAAAAAGATAGCAGAGGTGAAACTCTGTCTGGTGACACTGCAGTCGCTATGTAGTCATCCTTTATCTAGAGTCTGTGGGTTAGTATGAACACAGAAGGACTCGCAAAGTCTTTGAGACGTGCTAAGGTGAGTGCTACACTTTTAATTGTCAGCCAGCCTCGACACTGAATGTCAGTCAGTGATGGACAGCACCAGATTGTTTTCACTGCCGATTGATACCTGTTCTCAACAGCGGTCACAATGAGCCTGTCAGATAGTGACTTGACTATATTGGCTTGTTTTTTTGAGCCGGTCAGATGTGCAGTGTTGTGTGGGTCTGTTTGTATTGCACTGTGAATTCTGGCATCCCAGCCCTACTGATAAAATGCATTCACGTTCCGCAGTTTGTTTTTGACCCTTGGTCATGACCATATAGTGTTTTGGTGGCAGGGAATCTAAGCATCTGCCTTTGCACCACTAAGTCAGTGAACTGACTGATCTGTAAGAAGGGTTTTAAAGCAAAACAGATGGGTGTGAGTTTATCTAACAACTGGAAAGTTATTGTAGCAATTCTTTTTTTTTTTTTGTTGCTAATCTCGCATTGCAGTCCTTTTCTTTGGTTTCTTTTATATGCTCACCAGGCCATCTCCTAATTAGAAGGTTGGTGGTTCAATCCCCTGATCCTCCATTCTGCATGCCAGAATATACTTGGGTAAGATACTCAACCCCAAGTTGGTGTTGGGGTGTGAATGTGTGTGAATATTAGATAGAAAGCACGTAGGTGACCTTCAGTGGTCAAGTAAAGAAGAAGAGCACTGTATGGGTACCAGTCCATTTACCATTTACCGTGACAATGTAAACAGTACTAATATACCTTTCACGTCCCAAAACAATCCACCAGGATTATGCATGAACACGTGTTTCCTGCTAGATGCTAGCTCTCTTTCGACTTACAGAAAAACTGAACAGGTTGTGCCCCGTATGCCAATACTACTCTTGATGGCTTTGCTTTTAGTTTTGGGTGATGTAAAAACGTCTACCCATCATACATTTGGGACAGGAAGTGACGGTATCTTGGTGTCAAAACACGCAAATATCATTGTGCTTATTTGCAGACACTGACAATAAAGATTAGATCAGTTATTAGCTACAAGCAGCTATGTTTTGCTAGAACAACTCAGCACTGGAAGAAGCTTCTGTGTGCATAAACAGTTCTGCTTTTCATAACCTCGCTCTTTGCTTCCAGAGGCTGCCCTTGAGCAACTATTCTTTCCAGGCATAAATGCACTTTAATGCAGTCAAAATGAGGCTTAGGAGCTAGTAAGTGGCTCCTATTTGTAAAGTAAACTAACTCCAACTCACAATAACCCATGTAATATGGATGAAATGCATTAAGAATGAGGGGAAGAATGCTGTTAGTGAATGGGTCAATTGCTCAAGGCTTCAAACCCCAAAACACAGTTTCTGTATCTTCAGTTTAACTGCAAAGCAGAGATCAGTATGTAAATTAAAAGATGGTTTTGTAACATTAAGTAGAGTGACCAAATATTTATACAATGTTTTAATTAGCTTATATTGATTCATGCCCCGTGGATGCGACTGCCTACACACTTGCCAGCTTGTGATTTGTGGCTCTCAGACTAATTCACTAATCAGCTTTGACCCACTCAGAAATATTAGGTTCTATTAGGAGCCTTGATTTTGTGTGTGTTAGGTATATGCTGACATGCTTTTAACTTATAAAAACCACTGGCCCTCCTGTATTGTGCAGTTTTCTTTCATTACAAATCCGGTTTTCTTGCTGTCTGACATGGCAGTCTGCCCACAGTTGTTAGTTGTGATTGAGAGTCAGGCAATGCCACCTCAGTGAAAGGGGCTTTTTCATCCGCAGGTGGAAAGCAATCATAACTTCAATTTTTCAGCAGCTAAAACTGGAGCAACAGATCACACAATTCAGCAGTCAGCTCCTTTGTTGCTTCACTTATGACTCAAAAGATTCCCCTTTAGGTCTCTGTCTGTGATTCTGATGGTTTTTTTTTTTCACTTTTGGTCAAACTGAAGTGATTTTTTTGTCTTCCTTTCTTTTCATATTCATTTTTCTTACCATGGTCCTTGCTGCTGAAAGCAAAAAGCTAGGTTGTCCTTTGTGCCTCCTGCTCATATATTGGCTCTTAAACTTCCACAAACATCCATCCATCAAAATGGAAATGGAAAGGTCAGCAGATTCACTGTGCATGCTACAGGTTTGCAGGACCCTTAGAAAAGTTTCTGTTTCTATGCTGAAGGACAGGCTCGCAGAGATATTCAATTATATTGTTGCATCATACTCATAATTTTTTGACATTCCTTTGTGTTGTTGTTTTTGTTAATGTCCTTTTGCATATATCAGTTTTACAGTAAAAAGTGAGACATTTCCTTTTAAAATGTCTATATTTTTAACAAGTCTTTGATTTCAGACTGGGGTAAACCAGGCTTAACATCTGCTGTTCATCAGCTGTAGATAGCTAGTTAACTAGTTAACAACCTACAGCTTTGCTGCCTACAGGTAGCTAACTAGGTAACAGAGGTGGTTTGAAATTCAGTTGGCTCCTGAGTGGCTGGCTAGCTAGTTTGCTACATAAGCTAGCTAGTTTGGAATTGGACAAAGACTTATAAAACATGTATTTATCTACGATTCTTCACCTCTTTGTGTTTTAAAACTTTAATATGAAAATTATCTGTGCAATGATAAACATGAACAGCTGTGGTTAAGACCTGTATGTCATGTACTACATTTTTACATTGTGTATAGTTTTTTTTTATTTTTTTTTTTATCCTGCATTGTTTTCTTCTTTTGACTGTTTAATGTTGAGTTTTTAGTTTTGGAAACAGAACATGATGGGCTCATAACTCAGCAAAACCCTAATTCATACATTAATCTATCGTCTATATTCTCCTAAATTGGAATTTAATATATTTAATTGATCATACCATATTTCATAAGACTTTAAACTAAATAGATATGTGGATATTTATAAAAATGCAGGTTTCTCCATGGCTTCAAACCTGGAGACTACTTTTCTATACAATCTATGCACAGATCATCGAACGTATTTTTGTAAAAGGCTTTACCTCAAACATCCCACTGGACCCATGAAGGAACTGTTTACAATTTGGTGATCAAAGGACCCCACAAAACAATACTGCATATTATCTTGTTACAGCTACTGGTATACAGCTCCCAGTCTGCTTACTGCAACAAATCTGCATCTTTCTGTGGGTAACCATGATTTGATCTGCAACTTCCAACAGTTTCTGAGAAGTTATATGTGCTGTTTTTATTATGTAACGTGCTAAGGTACAGATGAATCAATCAAAATGAAAAAAACTTATGTTGTTGCACTATTGCAGGAACTCATTTGCTCTAAGAATAGGTACCTCCGTACACTGATAATATAGAATGACTAAGTTTTAGAAGAAACTGAAAGGAGTTTATGAAAGACCTCACACAACAATGTATTCACTAAGCTTTTTCAAGAAATGTACAACTGCACTGTTTTAAAGATTTTTTTTTTTAAAGGGCCAGATTGCATCGTCCATGGTTTAGGCAGTGTACTTTAAGCAAGAGGAGTTCGGCAAAGAGCCTAAAATAGGCAGTTTGCAAAGATTTGAAACTTCTTGTTGAGACATATTGATAGTCTTACGTCAGTCCATAAGTGCCAGACCTAAGCAATATAAAATTAGAACGCAGGCTTTGCTTTTATTCACATTGACAGCAAGGTTTTAGATTCGATATATTTAGAAATCTGGAGCATCTTCGTCATATATTCATTTGAGCAAAACTGACACTTATTTCCTGGTACGTTGTATTTGTACTGTTATTTAAAGACGAACTTTAGTAGGCAGGATATGCTTCTACAGGCATGTCTCGTTTCCAACATTGACCTTGAGCAAAGCAATAAACATCATTAGTTCAGCCCATTTTTGCTCCTGAGTTTATTTCCCTTGTGACAACTGTACGAACTAGAAAGAACTCAAAGTTTTTATAGCCATCATCTTTCCTTTCAGAAAGCACTTATTTTTGTTGGATTTTGGTTTTTGCTGCAAAGCAACTGATGCTGCTCATCCAGCTGCAGAACTCTTGGTGGTTTCACCCCACAGAGAGCTCAAAGCGTGCCACAGAATACCAAATTATTTGGGCTCATCAACAAAGGAATAGTTTATGGAGTCCCTGTACGCTCAGCGTTTGCATGCAGGGCAAGAAACTGCCAAAACAGGAGCAAAGGAGAACGACATCAAAACCTCATGCATTGCAGCGACATCCCATCAAGCACAAAGTGGACAGTGATGTGTCAAAGATCATATTTGCACTGAGATGTCAAGACATTTTAAAAATGCAGACAGAAACAGGTTTTTGAGAGGTTTGAACCAGCTGGAAATTGGCTTCCCTGATGTATTTCCTTTTTACCTGTATCTGCTTGAAAGAGTAGAAATGGTTGCTGAGATTTCTGTTGTGTCCCAACTAAAGACGCGTGCGCGTTGTCATTATTATCGCACCCTCTGCATTGATGGAAAAGTTCCCTGTTTACACTAAAAGAACAGCAGAACATGATGCAGGAGTGGCTGCCATCATTGACCATTAACTCTTTCCCCGTGACGTGACATGGCAGAAGTACTAAGACGCCTTTGAGTGTGTGTTTGCGTATGTGCTTTGACAGTCGTCACGCGGGTAAATGATGCAACTCCCTGAAACAAAAGGCTTCATCATAACAAAAGGTGTACACGCATAGGGCTATAGATAGTACACTGTACTGGCAATATCGCAGTGATAATAGAGAGCCTTACGGCAGAGGCCAAGCCCTTATTACAACAACTGTGGTCACAGTAAGCCGACTGTAACACATCAGGCTCTGTATACATAGCTTGTCTTACTTTCATCTGGGAATAAAACAAATTCTTTCAGTGGTACCTGAAAGCATCATTTAGTCCCACTCCGATGCCTCTGTATTCTTTTTTTATGCACTTGTAGCAAAAGTCCTTATCTTTGTTTGACTGTTTCCCCCCTTTTTCTTTTTGCCTGGCTTTCTGTCTGCAGCTGTGTTTGAGCATTTATCATTTTTCTCTTCTCTCTTTCAGAATAAAGTTATGAGCATTGATGCTGTGAAGGTCAAACTGCAGGTAAGAATCAAAATTCACAATCTCTCTCTATAAAAAGATGAATTTTTCTTTTCCTTCTCCCATTCCTGTCCAAGTGTACGTGCGGGTTATGTTTTGTAATATCAAATCTCCAGCAACTGTTATCCATGGTTTAAAATACATCTTCATTTCCTGCTGTGGGAGGGGCAAAAAGTGCAAATGATGACTTAATGGGGCCTTAGTTAATCTCTGTCAGTCGATTAGCCTGCCGCTGTGCCTGACTGAAGACACAAGAAGGAAGCGCAGACTCTCCATCAGATTATCAAGCCTGGAAGTTATCAACAAGAGACACAGACAGGCAGAGAGACCAATGACTCTTGGCCGTTCCAAAACCACATTAGCTACTGTCTGATGGTTTTTTGCACCTCAATTACACAAATCCTAACGCGCTCTCGCTCTCCCTTTATCTTTCTCATCTTTAATCCATCCGTGTTCATCCATCTGTCTGTCTGTCAGATGGCATATTTCAGGTGATACCTCATCAATTAGTTTAATGAAACTTGACACATCTTTAGAGTAATTACATTGCATAATAAGTGGAAATGTGACTGCTGAGTTTAAGCTGCACTATTACCAAAACGTGTATTGCAGTAAAAAAAATCAAATAAGTCAGTCAAATCTTTAAAGCTTTTTTAAAATCCCGTAATATTGTTTTATGGTTGAGTCACACAAGGGTAAAAAGAGGACGATAGCCTCCTTGAAACTAAGAAAAGTTGGTAGTTATCCGTTAATTACCCTGAATTTTTGTTGCATTGGTGACTTGATGGTTGCACCAACTGGTCGCCCACAAGTTTATCGTGTAAGACCGCAAACCTCAAGTGTTTTTGATTGTAAGATGATTGCACAGGTTCCCTAACTGGGACTGACTGCAATCGCTCTCAGACAGATTTGCGAAGATTTGGAACAAATGTTTGATGTATAAATACGGACAGATCGCCAGCATGTTGCAATTAATCTGAGTCAGTCTGTGCTGATGAGCGAGAACTTAGCAGCTTTTGAGCTCAGTTAATGTTAACATTAGGTCTTGTACTTAATAATGATTCTTACTCATGTGTAGCAGAAAGCAGGAAAAAAATCCACCTCTGATTCACTTTAGACTACTTCAGTTATAACACACTCACACAGAGATAATTACTCACTAGTGCAGATAAGGATAAAATATCCTTATCTGCACTAGCCTTTTGGTTTTTTAACATATTCAGTTCTACTTTTGCTCGTGTTTTTGATTTGACAGCTCTCTAATGATGACTGCATTGCCTTTGGAGACATATCTAAAACGGTTGATCTATTTTAGTTGGTTTTTCTCATTAGTAAATATTGACTGAATGGAGTAAATATAATTGAAAATATTAAAATGAAGGGAGAGGAAAATTAAAGAAGTATACAACTGAGAGCGAAACCAATTAATCACCTTCAAGAAAGTGCAAGCTGTTTTGGTGAGTGATAACACACAGTTACAACAGCAGGTACCAGAAAAGGAGAAATATGGGAGAACATTAAAGAGCGAATGCCATTAATGACTTCTTCACTACAAGGCAAGCGTGGTAATGTTCAGAGGAGTTAAATTTGGCTCAAGTTTTCAAGGAGAATGCTGTTTATCGTGACCGTGTTCAGTAGAAACCTGGATATACGGTGCAACTGCAAAGTATTCACAGCGCTTCAGTCGTTCCACATGCTATCATGTTAAAGCCTTATTCCAAAATAGATTAAATTATTTTTAAAATATTGCAAATTTATTCAAAATAAAAGACAAACGTGTGACGTGTATATAAGATTCATAGCCTTGGAACTCAAATTGAGCTCAGGTTTCCTCTGATCATGTGTCAGATGTCTCTACAGCTCAAAAAGACTTGAGTCTGTAATTAAAAAGTATTGAGCATCATTTTGAATTAAATATGCAAGAATTTCAAGCAAACTTTTTTCACTTCGCCATTATAAGGTGTTGTGTGCAGAATTTTGAGGTGCAAAATGAATTTAATACTTTTCAAAAGGCTGGAGGTGAAGCTTAGCAAGGACCGGACTTCCTGTGAAACTGTGATTAGGCTACTCTAAAACCTTCATTGTGTTTGTTTGAACCATTTAGAGGTAGACTTGCTGGTGTGTTTTGGATAATTGTCCTGCTGCATAACCCAAATGTGCAGAGCTATAGGCCACAAATGAATGGCCAGCATTCTCATTCGAGATATTCTCCAAACTTTCTGTCATGGTCCTGGGTCTATGACCCAGAGTGTTGGACATTATTGTTCTTGCCGCATTCTGTGTTATTGTTATTTCTGAGTTTTCTATGCCCTGAGTTATTTATACCATGTTATGTTCAGTCATCCCCACTGCTGTGTTGTCTGTGTTACTGCTGTGTTTTGGTTTCATTCTGCTCCATGGGTTATGTTCAGATTTCCTAGTGTGCAGTTTTGTTTCATCCCATGTTCTGAGGAGGGTTTTGTGATTTGGGTTCAGTCTTTGTGTTGCTCTCCCCTGCCTGTGTCCCCTCTGTTTCTCCCATAGTCTGGTCTGTGTTTTGGCCATGTCTCTGAGTCTGTCTCTGTGTTTTTATGTTTCCTGTTTTACTTTGAAGGTCAGTGTCTCATGTCTGCGTCTCTAGTTTTGCTTCCTTGTTCTCGTTAGCCCTGATGTCTCCCAGCCGTGTTCACCTCCTGCCTCTCGTTCCCCTCGTCATGTCTTGTGTATTTTAGTCCTGTGCTTCCTGTCGTGTCGTATCCTCAACTGTTGTGTGTTCTGTCCGTGAGGCTACGTGTCTGCATCTCCTTAGTTTGTATGCCCAGTTTAGTTTGTATTTCCTGTATAGTTTAGTTGGTTTGCTTGCAGCAATAAAGCTGTTTTCTGTTCACTCCGGCCTCCACGAGTCTGCATTTTGGGTCCTTTCTCCTGCCTGCCTTCACACAGCCATGACACTTTACTAAACCTTTGTTTTTGTCAGTCCACAGAATATTTTCACATCTTGGGGATCATAAGGATTTCTTTTGGCAAATGCGAGATGAGAATTTGTTCTTTTGGGTTATTTTCTCCTCGGAAATTTTCCATGGATGCCATTTTTTCCCACTCTGTGTTTTATTGTGAGCTCAGGAGTTTTCCACACTGATAGATGTTTAGTGACTTTGTTCCTCGTCTGTTCTTGAGTTCCTGGTGGCATGATGTGTGGCTTTTTTTGAGATCTTGTAACCTACTTCACTTTGTCAGACAGGCTCGGCCTAAGTACCGTAATTTCAGACTATAAGCCGCTACTTTTTGCTCGAGCTTTGAACCCTGCGGCTTATTGTCCGTTGCGGCTTTTCTAAGGCTTTTTCATGATTTTTGTGACATCGTAAGAGGATTTGTTTTGGTTTGTTCCGCCATTTTGCCTGGCGGAAAGGCATGTGATCAGACACGGAAAAGAGTGATATGTTGGTCACATGTCCGTCCGCCAGCCAAAGTAGTGCCGTATGAATTAGCGCGAAAAAGAGACTAGATTAGCAAGCTGGCTCTCGCTGGCCCTGTACCCATATCTGCAGCAGGTCTCCAAGGTGAACAGCCTCTGGCATGTTAGAACAAGGCAGCTAAGGGAAGTCGGCAAGTCAGATCCGTAACTTTGGGATAAGGATTGGCTCTAAGGGCTTGCGTCGGTCGGGCGGCGGTGCGCGGCCCACTTTGCGGGGC
>VURO01047777.1:0-16378 GCA_015108175.1 Pelvicachromis taeniatus
TGACGGCTTTTTGTCTGAAACCTGAGGATGTCCTAAAATGTACACCGTACTGCTGCCAGTCAGCACCTCAGATCCACGTCTGTGTGTTTTGTTAGTTATTCCTGTAATCGTCTCCTGAATGTGGTGGTGATCCTCGTCACTGTGGACATCCTCTAAATGCTGACACAAGGTTTGTTTTTATGAGCAGACAGTTTCTCAGTGGTGGAAATTTAAAGAATAAAGATTGAATGTTGATGTAGGAAAAATCAAGATGTCTTCCCCAGACTAACCTGCAGGTTTCCAGCTTTATTCTCCGTGATGGAAACTTCAGCTTGGTAAATGATTAGTGATTAGACAACGCTGAATATAAATGTAAGTGTTCAAATATTGATCTGCATCTGCCCCACTGAAATCAACTGGTGACTGAGTTGTTTTAGTAACTTTCCCATTTGTGTGCCGCTCAGTAAAAGTCAGCGTTTTATATCTTACATCACTCTAAACTTTATTATTATAAAAGGTCATGATTTTCTAAACCACTACCAGTGCGGACAAACCCAGAGAGAAACTTTCAGAGTACATTATTTATCTCTGTGTGAACACTGATGAAGCCAACATCCATTTTCACACCCCGGCTCGTGTGAATAGGCAGAGGATCATTAGGGGGTCCATTGTCCCTCTTGGGGATCACTTCAAGCACCTTAAAGAAGTCCAGACACTTTTCTTTCCTAAGCTCCTTAGACCAACATCTGAGGTTTTTAATGGTTCAAGGTGCCACTCTGAATTGAAGAAACCATCACACTGTGTAGCCATAAAAACTATGAGCTTCTCTGTGTTACATGACTGTATTCGCTAGGAAATCCCTCTCAGTTTGTCATTTCTCCAAAAGCATGGTTACTCTTTTAAAGGGATACACCATAACCACAGTCATCACCTTTGCCTGAACCTCAATCACAAATTACAATCACATGTAAGGGTAGAAAGTTCTTCACCAGTAAAGTCTTTTGCAAAAATTTCTTTATTTCTTGTTCTAAAATCTATTAGGATACTTTTCATGAATACAAATATAAAGCCGGACGGTTTCATAGCCCACAAGTTGATTTGAGAGCACTTATTCTGTCACTGTAGTTCAGATTCAACTGAGTCTTTTCTTTTGTGCTCTGCAAGTGTTGCTTTATATGTTGAAACAGGACTCAGGTAGCATAAGAGCAAGTTTTTCCTTGAAGTGTCTTTCTCTCAGTAAGATCAGAGCGTTAACTAGGATAGTTTACCTACTGGTATTCAGTGCCTCCAATCTATGTTTGTGTATTTTGCTAGTTGTTCATTTTTTATAGAAAAAATACATTCATTTTTTTGGCAATTACTGCATCACAGGCTTTATTTTTAACAAATGCACCAACTTCATCTCCTAATGTCACAGAGTACATGCAGAATAGAAGAACACCGTATGTACAAATATCAACTCATACTAACATAAAATAAATTCATTTTAAAATTGAAATAATTACACATCCAATAAGCTTTACATTGTGTTTTTGGAGCAGTCTTTTCATGATTAATGTAGAGATGCACTGATGTAAAGTGTTAAATATGCCAGGAACATCCTTTATGCAGTTTAGCTGTAAAGATGTTGATTAACGTTCAGCTCAGTATTTATTACTGAGAAACTGTGGGATCCTAAAAGGCACCACTTTTAACTATGAGGCTAATATTTAATGTACTGTAGTAGATTTTGGTTGCTGTTGGTTTCAGACAACCTGCACATTTGACATTTAGATTTACCATTCGTAAACATTTCTCACGCCTCCTTGACAAATAGGCTGTAGCAGCTAAAGATAGCTTGCTGTTAAATTGCACAACTGAACTGCACAGAAGCTGCTAAGATACACAGCAAGACCTGACACTGGTTTGTTTTTCTTCAATCTGCTCTTCTGCCACTTTATTTACATTCTGTTGTTTCTTATTCTCATCACTCTGTGTCTTTTTTTCTCCACTTGTTTTCTTTTCTTGTGTCTTGCTTTCTGTCTGTGGTTCATGATCAGTGTGCAAAGGTAAAGAGAGAACAAGGGACTTCACTTCTCCTGATGACACTTGCTCCGTATTATGTTCTTCTGGAAATATTGAAAACTGAAGTCCTGAATATACTTCAGCCTCCATCAGTTCCTCCAGATCTTCAACATTTTCTTTCAGACATTCTTGTGGTTCTGCTTGAATTGACAGCTTCTGCTGATAATTGCACCATTGAGTGGTTTCATACAGTTGTGCTGTTGCTGCATTTTGACTGTGAGCTGCATCATCGACCTCCATATAATCATCAGTTTGATTATTCTGATTATTTCCTGCTTCTTGTGCATGTTTACTATACTGGTTATTCTTTTGATTACCATCAGGTTTTTCATCAGTGTCCATCAGCTCCTCCTGTCTTTCTTCCACACAGTCGACTCCTCTCTCTGTGACACTGACAGATTCCTCCGGCTGCTCTTTTTCATTTACGTTCACGTGTTGCTCCGCCTGCAGCGCTCCTTCATGTGGGAGTTGTAGTTTTTCTCTCTCCTTGTCCTTCCTGTTTGTTTCCTCAGATCTGAGCCCTCCATGAACCTCCAGCTCCTCTCCCTGACCTCCTCCTTTCCTCTCTGCTCCTCTCAGTTCCTCTGGCTGCTCTCTGATTCCTTCTCGGCTCTGTTGAGATGTTTCCTCTGGTTGTTTCTCCTGGTTCTGTCTTCGTGTTTTGTCTTGTATTTTCAGATCTGTATTCAGTGGATGTTTGCTGCTGACTGATGAGATCCTGCTCTCTGTCTGACTCCTCTGTTCCTCTCTTTTCCTCTCTCTCATTCCCATTTTATCTCTCTGGTTTTCTTCTCTCTGTGTTTCTGCCTCCAGTGTTTCTCTCTGTGTCTCCTTCTGAGCCACAAACACAGGATACAGATTACTTCCTTCATCACTTTCTTTCTCCACTCTCTGTTTATCAGTGTCTGACTCTTTCATGTCCACATTTCTCTCCATCTGTATTTTTTCTACAAGCTGCTCTTGTTGTGTCTCTTCTTCTCTCCATGTTTCCTGATCAGTGCTCAGATGTGAAGTTACAAACTTTACATCTGAAATCAAGGACGTAAAAGAACTAAGTTCAAATGACGTTCCTTCTTTCACTAAAACAATTGACCCTTTTAGTTTTTCTCTAAGTGGTAATAAACAAACTTCTATACAATCTCTGTCTGCTTCCATCTTTTTCCATCCCTCTCCTTCAGCGTCCTCAGCTTTCATTCCTCTTCCTGTCACCTCCTCTTCTTCATGTGCTTCTTGCTCTGTTTTAGACTGAGACACTTTTTCAGTCATAATAAACTGATTTATTATTTCATCATCTGCGATCCTCGATTTTATTCCATCATTATCTCTCTGCTCTCCTCTCATGTCCACATTATGTGTTTCATGTCTTCCTCTCCTGCTCTCTTCTTCATGTGTTTCTTGTTTCATCTCAGACTGAGGCTCTGTTTCAGTCACAGTAGATGTTTTTATTCCTGAACTTTCGATGTCCAGTTCTTTGCTTTGTTTATTTTTGTTTTTCGTTTTTTTCGTGATCTTTTTCTTTTGATTCTTTTTGCTCTTTTTCTCTCTGCTGTCATTCACGTCATCCTCATCTTCTCTCCCTGCCATGTCCTGTGTTTTTGGTTTTAACTTAATCAAAGACTCTTTGTCATCAACAGTAGATGGATTTATTCTCATTTCTTGTGGACTGTTGACGTCCTTTATTTGCTCTGTTTCTAAAACCACCCGATCTTGTTTGGTTTCTCTTTCATCTTCATGTCTTTGCTCTTCTCTGCTGTTCACATCATCCCCTTCTTCTCTTCCTGTCACTTCCTGTTCTTCATGTGCTTCTAGTTTCACTGTAATTAAAGATTCTTTGTCATCAACAGTAGATGAGTTTATTCTCATTTCTTGTGGACTCTCAGTTTTGCTTCTTTGCTCTGTTTCTGTCTCACGATCATCTTGTTGCGTTTCTCTTTTGTCTTTAAACTTTTTCCCTGCACTGGTGTCCACATCATCCTCTTCTTCTTCTTCTCTTCCGGTCACTTCCTGTTCTTCACGTGTTTCTTGTTTTACTGTAATCAAAGACTCTTTGTCATTAAAAATAGATGGATTTATTCTTTCTTGTGGACTGTTGACGTCCTTTATTTGCTCTGTTTCTAAAACCACCCGATCTTGTTTGGTTTCTCTTTCATCTTCATGTCTTTGCTCTTCTCTGCTGTTCACATCTTTCTCTTCATCTCTTCCTGTCATTAGTGGTTCACTTTCTCCATCTAACCCGTTTTCAGCTCCGTCCTCCTCGCTCTTCTTCTTTTCTGTATGTATAAAGAAGCAGGAGATGAAGAACATTAGGAAACAGTGTTCTTGTTGATCGTTGTAAAAGGATAAAACTGAAGAAACTTAAATTACATCACACAGCAACAGACACCACAAATGAACAGTCACCTCTATAATACGCTTCTTTTCTTTTGAAGTCCACCTAACTAATTTGCATTCTTAGTTGGTGTAACATCTCATGGACATGATGGTGCACTAACAAAAACATGAGGGCATGGAGACATTTGCACACAGCCTCCAGCTCAGTCTGTGATGACCAAACTTATGCTTCTTGGACCAAACACTCTCAGACTGGATGATGTGGACATTAAAACACTGACTCCTGTTTCAGGTTCGTAGGACACCCTGATGGTCATGGCTGAGAAACAAACCAGACAGCCCGTAAAGAGCCAGTGTTTGCTTTGTTTATTCTGGGATTGTTTAGAAACATGTGGTGTTTGGTTTTTCTCTGTTTATTGTGCTTGTTTATGTGTTTTAACCCATACATGCTGTTCATATTTCATGCCTTCATAGTAAAAAAGCGAAGGTGCTGCTCTCTTATAAACAAGGGGCATTGACAGCCAGTACCACAACAACACTTCATACTGAGACTATATATTGATATATGTTGATTTTAAAGAGCAGAAATGGGGAACATGGAATCTGAAAACGGTGTCCAAGGTTTCACGTCAGGTGAGGAAGCTCATTTATTTAGGCTGATGGTCACAAGCAAAAATATGTCACTATGAAAATAAATACTATAATATATTAGTATATTAAAACACTACCATAGAATACTAACACATGTTGGTGGAGTTTTGACTCCACTACTACAGAAACATGTCAATGCAACACAGTGGAGCCATTCAAGGGTTAAGAAAACATTCCCCACTGTTGTGCCTGTCCCTTTAAATCCAACATACTGCAACTTAACAAATTACTAAAAGGATTTTAATTGGTTGAGGAAAAAAATAAAAGAAATAATTTATGAGTCTCATTAATTATTATTTCATCATTTTTTAAAAAAAGGATGGGGGAGACTTACTGCATTTGGCTCGTCTCTTCTTCCACACAACAAAGGAAACAGTAAGAATCAGAATGAGCACAAAAAGAGCGCCGATGACCAAACCAATGATGATATTGGAATGACTCGTTGGATTACTGGGAGGACTGGTGACCATGAAGAAATCATCTGAAATGACAACAGCATGTAGATCAGTTCATGTATCGTTTGACTAAAACTGTCCAGCTATTCTGGGGAATTCACATCATGACCTCATGTATGCGCTTTACCTGGAACATGTATGTGTGTCTCTCTGCTCTGGTTGGTGTTCCTCTGTTGGACTCTGCAGGTGATGTTGTTGCTGTGTCTCTGCTCCACAGTCACTCTGCTGCTGACAGTATAGAGGTCATCAGGACCTCTGAGGGTCTCTGTGGGTCCAGCAGAGAGGAGGTTTCCCTCACCGTCCAACCACAGCAGCTCAGGCTCTGGATACCAGCCTGCAGACTCACACTGTAACACCACCCTGCTGCTGCTGCTGTTTGTTCTGTTAATCTCTGCATCAGGTGAGGAGGCAGCACCTGAAAAAGAGAACAGTGACAAAACAATGACTTAAAAAGAAATCCAAAATTAATGAAAATATCACAGTACAGGTGTGGGAAGTGTTCTCTTACATCAACTTTTTACTAATTGGATAACATTGGTGGTTTTTTAGTTATTTAACAAATCACGCTGAATTTTGTCTGGAGGTGCAGAAGAATATTACCTTAACTGGAAGATCAGACACATTCAAGCTTTATACAAGCTTTGTAAAAAAAAGTTCTTATGATTGTTATTTGAGAAAATGTCTTTAAGACCAACGGATTATATAGAAAATATACACAAAAAACCTAGACAATCTTCTGAAGTGTTCTGTTCAAAAATCAGAACTGAAATAAAAGTTATGGCTTGTCTCCTTTTTATATAAAGCCTATTTTTACCCCAGAAATACCAAGATGGCTGAAAATTAGCAGCAAAAGTAGCAAATGTTCCTTCTGCATAGACTTGGGCTGTACTCAAACCATCATGTCATTTCTGAGGTGAAGTTCTATTTTAATTCACATTGCCTCTTTTACTGTAAAAGGGGCCACAATAAAAAAAGAAAAAGAAAAATCATGTTGTATCCAATAAGTTTTAGACTACTGACTGAATTTTTAAAATCATCAGGAAAGTGTTTGTTGATGTCATAATGAAGTGAAAAGTACTGTCATGTTTTAGAGACTGTCAGTCTCTTTATGCAACCACAGGAGTTGCTCCCCCTGCTGGTGGTTAGAAAGAATGCACTCTTAATTCACTTCTGAATTCACTTTACTTTTAAACCAAGAAGCTATGTCCATTTGTTCTGTATATGTAGTTTATGTGTTTGGAGAGTTTGGTGTTCATACTTTAACTAGAAATGAACACCAAGTTCAAGCTGCCAAACAAACACAGAAGAAGGCTGTGCTGCTACTAAAACACCACTAGTGTCAATGTATGAATCAGAGAAAGATCAACTGTTTTAAAAATAAAATGCAATTAAACTCATAATATTTCCACTTACCAACAACAAGCTTAACTGTAGTGTGTTTATTTAACTCTGGAACAAAACATCTGTACGTTCCCTCATCAGACAGTTTGACTTTGGAGATTTTCAGTGAGAAGTTTCCATTCTTCAGTTCATCTGTGAACAGAGACGTTCTTCTGGTGTAGGATGGATTTTTCTTAGACTCCAGGTCCACACCATCACGCCACACAAGGACAAATCTGGGCTCTAGGTCAGGTCTCGCCCACTCCACAGTCATGTCAAAAGCATCCATAACAGGGTCCAGGTTACACGGCAACATGATGTCATCACCAATCAAAGCCACTACTGGCTGAAGAGGACCGACAACCTCTGACTGACCTGAAGAGAAGAAGGTTTCATTTAGTAACTGAAGTAAAACACGACAGCAATCACTAAATACATGTGCCTGAAACAGTTACAATGTATCTGGACCACAACATCAATACATTTAGACCAAGTTTTCCACAATTTTCAAGAAATAATTTCCAGGATATTTGCAGTGACACAAAGCTGCTATAAAAGACAGGGGTCATGTCTTAGATTTACAGACTTTACAGCCTTCTTCCCAAGTGCTGTTAACAAGTGTGTGGAAAAAACACAGATTTCCCTTCAAAGCTCAAGGTTGACCATACACAATGTTTTTCTTTCAGTTTTGTTCAGTTTCTAAAATCATTATTCTTTTGAAGGATTGAAGAAGGTTAATTAATTAAACAAAACATTTCCCTGAATACATTTGCACATCATAAAATGCAAAATGTAATAACGATGACCCAAATCTGCTGAGCAGCTAAAATCCTCTATCAGACAAGAATGAGATAACATTCCTCGCCTAAAAGTTCAGCAAGTGGTCTCAAGAGTTCCCAGATGTTTACAGACTGTTGTTAAAAGTAGAGGGCATGCTGCACAGTGGTGAATATGGCCCTGTCCCAGCATGTCTGAGACGTGTTGCTGTCATTAAATACTAAATATGCTAACAGTTTTCTTAAAATGGTATATTTACACAGTTAAAGCATTTATTATTTTTCTATTGTGATGAAATTATTTTGTTTGAGGGTATCTTAGCTGTTCCTAGGACTGCGCTCTTCTGGACAGAGATCTCCGATGTTGTTCCTGGGATCTGCTGGAGCCACTCTCCTAGCTTGGGAGTCACCGCAACGAGTGCTCCGATTACCACTGTTACCTTCATCCTCCACATCTTCTCTGAGCCCTTGGTATTTCTCAAGCTTCTCGTGTTCCTTCTTCCTGATGTTGCTGTCATTCGGAACTGCTACGTCTATCACTACAGCCGTCTTCTTCTGTTTATCTACCACCACTATGTGCGGTTGGTTGGCCACCACCATTTTGTCCGTCTGTATCTGGAAGTCCCACACGATCTTGGCTCGGTCGTTCTCCACCACCCTTGGTGGTGTCTCCCATGTTGACCTCGGGACTTCCAGGCCATACTCGGCACAGATGTTTCTGTATACTATGCCGGCCACTTGGTTATGGCGTTTCATGTATGCCCTGCCTGCTAGCATCTTGCATCCTGCTGTTATGTGCTGGATTGTCTCAGGGGCATCTTTACACAGCCTGCACCTGGGGTCTTGCCTGGTGTGATAGACCCCAGCCTCTATGGATCTTGTGCTCAGAGCTTGTTCCTGTGCTGCCATGATTAGTGCCTCTGTGCTGTCTTTCAGTCCAGCTTTGTCCAGCTACTGGTAGGACGTCTGGATGTCAGCCACTTCCTCTATCTGCCGGTGGTACATACTGTGCAGGGGCTTATCCTTCCATGATGGTTCCTCCTCTTCCTCGGGTTTTTGCTGCATGAGGTGTTCACTAAGCACTCGGTCAGTTGGGGCCATCTTCCTGATGTATGTTTCAGCTGCCTCCTCAGGACTTGCCTTACCTTCTCTGCAGGTACTGGCTGGTTAGATATAAATAATATACACTCCAGGCAATAAGCAGATGGATAGCTTAGTGGTAACACAAATGTGACATCTACCAACGAGATGCTCTGTCCCCGCTGCTGTTTTCAATAGGCTTGAACCCCCTCAGTGGGATCATTGACAAGACTGGCTATAGATACAGACTATAGAATGCAGCAGTTGTCAACCACCTCGTGTACATGGATGACATCAAGCTCTATGCCAAGAGTGAACAAGACATTGATTCACTGAGCCACACCACAAGGATATACAGCAATGACATTGAAATGTTTTTTTGGATTGGAGAAGTGTAGTCAGATGGTAACAAAGAGAGTGGAAGTAGTCAGAACTGAGGGGATTGAACTACTAGAAGGCAACATTGCAGACATTAAGGACAGCTACAAGTACCTGGGGATCCCACAGGCAAATGGGAACCATGAAGAAGCCACCAGGAAAGCTGCAACCATCAAATACCTGCATCGTCCTGAGGAGTCAGCTGAACGGTAAGAACAAGATCCAGGCTATCAACACCTAGAGGAAGTGGCTGACATCCAGTGGACTATCAGTGGCTGGACAAAGCTGGACTGAAAGACAGCACAGAGGCACTAATCATGGCAGCACAGGAACAAGCTCTGAGTACAAGATCCATAGAGGCTGGGGTCTACCACACCAGGCAAGACCCCAGGTGCAGGCTGTGTAAAGATGCCGCTGAGACAATCCAGCACTTAACAGCAGGGTACAAGATGCTAGCAGAATGCTACAGAAACATCTGTGCCGAGTATGGCCTGGAAATCCCGAGGTCAAGATGGGAGACACCACCTAGGGTGGTTGAGAATGACGGAGCTCAGAGAAGAGCTCAAGAAAATGTGGAGGGTGAAGGTAACAGTGGTCCCAGTGGTAATCGGAGCACTCGTTGCGGTGACTCCCAAGCTAGGAGAGTGGCTCCAGCAGATCCCAGGAACAACATCGGAGATCTCTGTCCAGAAGAACGCAGTCCTAGGAACAGCTAAGATACTGCACAGGACCCTGAAGCTCCCAGGCCTCTGGTAGAGGACCCGAGCTTGAAGGATAGACCGCCCGCAGGGGGCGAGCTGGGATTTTATATATATAAATTAATACATTTGTGCTACATCAGACATGTTTTTGTAATTTATTCCTAAAGAATTTATTATGCAATTTATTTTGGTTTTTCAGGAGTTAAAAAAACCCCCTCAAAAACAGTTCATGTATCAAATTTGATAAACTTAAAAGAGATGTGGTGGGGGGGGGGACTTAGCACCCTGATGTTCTCTTTGTTCTTTGTGGTGTGAGTGAAAACAGACTTTACGTTAAACTATGATAACATTATTGTCACTGCTGCAGTCAGTCAGCTAAATCAGTAGTTCAAAAAGAATGAGCTGTGCTGGCTTAATGTTGTCAAACATTTTAGTCACATGCTGCACCCAAGTACAAGTTCTGTTTTTAGCCGCAAATGTGGGTGAAAGATTTGTGTTTACCTGGTGGTGACAGAGCTGTTCGTTATCAAAGCAAACCATTATCTTTGAGGATTTTTTTAAAATAATCATATTATTTGAATTACTCGATGAATTGTTGTGGCCCTAGTAACATCATGATCATATTGCAATTGATTCTCAATTTTCTGAGTCACTTATTTATGTAAAGGTGTGCTGATGACTGTTGTTATAAAATATGAATTTTAGTATTACTTATGTGCATCTACATTCAGACTGGACACAGTTTCATTATTAGCCCACCAAGTGGACCTAAAAGATTGCGTTAGTAAATCAACTTTGTAGCTATTCATAACAAAGATGATTAATAACTCTGTTACACTGATGTGTTTCACTTACCTCTGCATGAGTGTATCAGGGCAAAGACAGCAGCTGTGTAGAAAACCTGGACGCTGCATCGATCAAGCAGAACCATAAAGGATCGTCTGGCTTTCACACGGAGCATGGTGCGATTCTGAAAGTAGAAATGAAACAGCATTGGGAGGAAAATGTTTGTAGAACCCAAAATTTGTTTAACAGATGCAGAAAACATAATTTTATCAGCCAAATCGTCATCAGAGTTTCAACTTGGAGTCTGGGTTTAAAGTGAGATTATAAGAAATAACATGGATCAATATAAAGTATAATGCTGTATAATGTGTGTTGGGTCTGCTAACTCACAGATAATATGACATATAGAACATCTTTTCTGACAAAGTAATATCATACTTCATCTCAGGTTTTGTGCTTTTTACATTCATCACAAACAGGACAAGTGTTGTGTTGATGTGACATAAGATTTCATTTTAATGTCAGCTTTTCACAGCTGCTAATACATTTTGTTTCGTGCTTTTTTCCACAGGTATTTTATGGTATGTGTGTTTTAGTTTTGAGAAAATGTTAGATTTCAAGAATCCAAGCAGTTGTAAAAACAAACAAAAAAACATATTTCGGCTTTCACTGCGAAGATCAAAACTGTTTAAGGTTTTGCTGAAGAGAGACTGATTCAACGTATTATTTTTCAGACAATGGAAATTGGCGCCCCCTGCTGGACGTGACGACAGTTCTAAGTTCTCCTGCACCGAAATAATTAAACTAGAGTATAATCACGGAGAGAGAATGAATTGTTCAATTGGTTTAAGTTCAGATTTGAAATATTACACGAAATTCTAGAAAACATACACTTTTATTTCATATCTGTGTCCTCTCTGCTGCAGGCTGCGCTCAGTTTAGTTTCACTTTCATTTACAATAAAAGAGCCATACGCTGGAGAACAGATTTATACCGACAAATGTTTATTTCAAATATTAGACCATCTGAAAAGCAGGTTTAAAGCTTTGTTCAGTCAGCATTCATATAGATATTCAAACCTGACGTTCAAATGCGCTCTTCCACGATCATTTCGGGGATTCCGCCATTCTCACTCGACACACTCCACTATCTTCATTTATACGAACACACAATAAAGTCTGATCCTAAGACCTAAAATATGTACAACATCTGTTGAAGCGTCTGCATACCTGTTTCTGAACGTCCTCTGCCTGATGTCAGAAAACACGGGGGTAAAGCTCATTCCGGTCACCCGGAGAATAAGGAGCGTTTCCGTGTTTCCTGCTTGGAGTTTTTTTTTTGTTTTTTTTCTGAATTAACCTCACCTTAAACTGCCTTAAACTGTAATGTATGCCGTATGATTAATGTTTGCTTGTTATGTTTATTTTGCTAAATGTAGACTTCAATCAGCTTCCAGAAATCATTGCTAGAGTTAAATAATAAATAAACGAGTATATCATTTTTATTTGTAATTGTTGATCACTTGGCATGTTTCATCTTTGTCCACGAGGTGGCGCTGCACGATCACAGGTGAACAATGAAGTACCAGGTGAGCAGAACGACTTTTTTTTCCCTCTTTGACTTTGACCCTAATGCTGTAGAGCAGGTTTGAGCACCTCACGGCTTCAGCGATGCACGTGGCTCTTTCATCCCTCTGCCGCAGGTCCCTGTGAGCTTGGAAAATAAATAACGACTATTTAATTCTAATGTATTTTTTGGGAGGATTCATAACCTCCAATATGTGAGAACTTGCCAACTTGAACTTTTCGACCCCAGGTAGGTCACCCATGGTTAAATGGGAAAATAAAAGTGAACCAAACTGTTAATGCTACGTCAGCAGGTTCATTTGCTTTCATTGAAACTGGTTAGCAGTATGTTTCATGTGTTGTGAGAAGCTGGCAAACAACAAAAAGCCAGATGTTGCAGAACATTTCCAGATTAAATACAATAAAAATGAGTAAATTTTTTTTATTTTTACTCTGCTATTCTCGCATTCCTCTTGTTGTCCTCTGTGTTTTTCATCCTCAGGTTGTATCTCACTTTTGTGTGTTTGGTTTCTCTGTCTCGTCTTTTTACCCTGCTGTTTTTGTCTGTGAAGCTTCCTCTGGTTTTCCTCTCTCTGTCGTTTTGCCTCCAGTTCTTCTCTCTGGTTCTTCTGTTGTTTCTTCTTCTTTGCTTCTTTTTTTATTTTTCTCCTGTTTATGTGTTTTCATTGTTCTCTTCTTCTTGGCATCTGACTGTTTTATGTCCATGTTTTTATGTCCACATCACTCCAATCACATGACACATTTTTCTAAAATATGCCATATCGAAGTATGGCATATTTTAGAAAAATGTTGATTTAGTATGTTGTTTTTAAACAGGTGGGATGCTTTATTAATATAAAATGTTGCTTCTCTGTAAATTACCTTTTGTCCATATAGTCATTAATTATTTATCTGTTTAAAAATCCACATCAAATCAACATATTTGAGGACAAAACTTTAGCAACATTATGTATCTGCATTACACAAGTCAAACACAAAATCAGCTCAAAATAAGACAAAATAAAGTAGTAGATAGTTTGAATGACTTTATGAGAAAGAAAAATTGCAATGATTATTAAGGGGTTAAAATTGTTATTGTTCGTCATTCAAAACAAAAGAAAAGACTTAGTGAATTTGCCTTGTCTCCACCTCTTTCCAGCTTTCTTTGGCAGTGGATCATCTGCCTCCATTTCACCCCCGTCCTCTATCACCCCAAACCTCTTCTTATCCTCTTTCACCACATCCATGAATGTCCTCTGTGGTTTTCCACCAATAGCAAGTCCCACTACCATCCTGCAAACCTTCCCTTTCACTGGCTTTGCTTTGGAAGGTGGAACTCAGGTATTTAAACTCATCTACCTCAACTATGTCTAGAATAGAATAGAATAGAATAGAATAGCCCTTAATTGTAAAAATTGCACACAGGAAACAGTCTTATTTCTTGTGTATTTTGTAATAAGTAAAGTCTTAAATATAGTATAAGGGCTTAATAAGATAAACTCTTCTCTAGCATGACATGACAACCGCATGCTGTTGTCTGGAATACAACAAACAAAGAAGTACTGCATACCTGTATGCATTTGTACTGTCCTCTCCTATATTAGACCTTTAATTTGGAAAACAGAAAGCTTATTGTATGCCTATAAATGATGATGGTGGTGTGTGTCCCGTGGGAATGGCGAAATCTCCTCCGCTTTCGAAATGACTGTGCTGCGCAGGTGAACGTCGGGGTTTAATATTTCAAGCGGAACAAAGCATCTGTACATTCCCTCGTCAAACAGCTTTAATTTGGAGGTCTTCAGAGAAATGTTTCCAGGTTTTATTTCATCAGTGAACAGAGACGTTCTGCCCATGTAGGATGGGTTTTGTAGTTCAGGTCTCCCAGGCCACACATGGACCAGCCTGAGGTCCAGGTCAGGTCTACTCCACTCCACAGTCATGTCTGAAGCATCCATGGTTGGGTGGAAGTAACATGGCAAAATTATATTATAATTATATTATCACCAAAATGCACTTACTGGCTGAATTGGACCGTTCACCTCTGACTGAGCTGAGAAGGTAAAAGTTTATGTTTTTGATTCATCCATCCATTCACTTCAACTTATCCCTTTCAGGGTTGCGGGGGATGCTGGAGCCAATCCCAGCTGTCTTGGGGTGAGAGGCAAGGTACACCCTGGACAGGTCGCCACTCTGTCACAGGGCTAACACATAGACACAGACAACCATTCACTCCTGCATTCACACCTATGGGTAATTTAGATTTTCCAATTAACCTATCCCCACTAACTGCATGTCTTTGGACTGTGGGAGGAAGACGGAGTACCCGGGGAGAACCCACGCAAACACGGGGAGAACATGCAAACTCCACACAGAAAGACCCCGGCCTGATGGTGGAATTGAATTTTTGCTGTGAGGCAACAGTGCTAACCACTGTGCTTGCCCGCGCTGTTTTTGATTCAGAAAGAAAAAAATGACAAACCCTCATGATGACAAAAAAGACATTATGATGCGGTATATTTCCAGTGAGTGCTGTGGGTCCACTAAACCGAACACAACTAATGTGCTGCTTTGCAATGAGTTCATTGTCACAGATATGTCATGGCTAAGTCTGGTGATTTCACATGCTTTGAAACACGCAAAAGGTAGCAATGTAGTCTTTTCTAGGCAATAAATTACACAATTGTAATAAATAAACAATAAATTGTCAAGTAGTACACAAATATCAATATTGAACTAGCTAAATATGATATTTCCAGTATCTTCTGATAATGTAATTAACCTCTACATGAGAGTATCAGAGCGAGGACAGCAATGCAGAAAACACAGAAGATGTAATACCTCACATGAAGCATCCCGCATTTCTGAAAACAGAAGGATACTCAATAAAAATGTGATACATGTATTTGTATTTTCTCCTACAATGTGGAGAAAATGTTGAAGTGAAAACAGATTCAGGTTCACTTCGCTTTTCACTAAATTTGACACACTGATGATAATCAGGTGAAGTCAGTGTTCAGCAGTGAGGTCCACAACCTGATTCAGACTAAATAAAGAAGTGTAAAGGGGCGGAGCCATTCAATTACTTTAATTCATTTATGCATTAACTAAACTGATTAGATTCACAAATGTGATCTGCCAGACCTTTATCTTAAACAATACCTTAGTATAGTATTATAGAGCAATGATATATAACTGTATGGAGTTGTGTGGTTTGGTGATGACATGCTGTCACTTCATTTTTGTTCTTTTCTTCTCTGTTTTTTGTAAGATGGCAGACAACTACAGGAGTCTTTAAAGACTGACATGTTACATGAACACTGTTTTTAGTTTTTGACTTAAACATAGCTTATGCTGGAGGAGGGTGAATCTAATGAATACTTTTTACTGTGCTGTATTTAACACTTCACTTGAAAGAAAATAAACTTCCCTTTAATTCAGCTTAGCTCAGTCCTCTCCTCCAGTAAAGAGAAAGAAAACAAACAAAAAGAGAAAGTAAAAATTCATCTGATGACTTCCAAATAAAACCAAAAGTTTATAAAACAGCAAGTGGCCATATATCGCTAATGTAGTTATTTATTTAAAATTGTGATCTTATCTATAGCCATGAAAGTAATAATATCTCTGTTCCGTGGCTGCTGGCAGACCCCTCATCTGAGGCTCTCCTCAGCTCCTTCCAGGAGGGTGGCGCAGTTGCCCCTGGGGTGGTCCTCCTGGGGCTCTTTCACTCTGGGGGCCCCTGGTCATCAGGGGCCTGGGTCTCCTCCATGCCTGTTTCACACACTGGGGGAGGGAGCTACGGCTCCCCACACCCTCTGATAAATCATTACATGGAAAAGCCTTTTGAATACAAGCATGCTCGTCCACACAGGTGCACACACGGGTGTTCAGAGACACAATTTACACCTTCACTGGCTGCTGTTTTGGAACACACTATGTGCTGTCAGTTCTGCGTACTGCATAACTAATATTCAGTAGTTACCATCAACCTCTGTTAGTGCTGTGGTTCGCAGATTGTGTTGCTCTGCAGTACATGTTGTACGTGTTGTTGTCGTTTCCCTTTGCTTTTTCCAACAGGTGATCCAGTGGACGTGTTTTTTGTTTCCTTCTCTTGCTGTCCCTCTCCCCCTCTGTTTTTCTCCCCCTCACTCCCCTTCTTTCTATCTCTCCTTTTCCTGTCCCCCAATCATGTCATGTCTGTAACAAGTGAAAATTAAATAAATAAATAATAACAA
>VURO01047787.1:0-13180 GCA_015108175.1 Pelvicachromis taeniatus
ACTATTAGACCAAAGTTGGCCTTTATGGAAGAGTGGCAAGAAGAACGCCATTGTTCAAAGGAAACCATAAGAAGTCCTGTTTGCAGTTTGCCACACAAACATGTGGAAGAAGGTGCTCTGGTCACATGAGACCAAAATGCAAAACACTATGTGTGGCAGAAAACTAACAGTGCACATGACTCTGAACACACCATCCCCACTGCCACATATGGTGGGGGCAGCATCATGCTGTGGGGGGGGCTTCTCTGCAGCAGGGACAGGGAAGCTGGTCAGAGTTGGTGGAAGATGGATGGAGCCAAATACAGTCTGGGAAGGAAACCTCTTGGAGTCCTAAAAGACGTGAGACTGGGGCGGAGGTTGACCTTCCAGCAGGACAACGACCCTGAACATAAAGCCAGGGCAACAATGGGATGGTTTCAAACACATCCATGTGTTAGACTGGCCCAGTCAGAGTCCAGATCTGAATCCAGTCCAGAATCTGTGGCAAGGGTTTTACTGTGTTGTGAGTGATGTTAGTATGTTGAGCTCACTGTTAAGTTTTATTAAGTTAAATTATTTTGTTGAAAATTAATAAAATGGAAAATGTCTATGATGTCCGGATGGTCCTTGAAGTATACGGGGGAAGTACCGCCCCCTTGCGCTCGCTGCTAAGCCGAGAGAGGAAGAAATAGTCCGGTTTTTCCAAGTGGAAAGCGCGGCTGTTTTTATTCAGTCGGATTGTACGGTGGAACTGAATTGGAGTAATCTGGAAACTGTTGTTAACCGCAAAGGAGTTTGTTATTGCTCGGATTCTCTTGGTTGTGCTGCGACGCTGCACCGTCGCCATTTTGAAGCTCCAGGAGAGCCCGTTTTGTCGTTTACTTTGGTAAGAAATGATCATTGTCAATGTTTTGGAATATTTTGTCGTTCTTTCTGTACACTGGAAAGGTAAAACGCAAATTTGTTAGTCTGTATAAATGATTACATATAGATTGTTGAATGTTACTCTGACTGTGTTATACATGTCAGAGTACGGTTCAGTGATGATCCAGTCCAAAGATGGCGAGCCACCCCTCCAGGACCCTTGAGATGATTGTTCTAAGAAGAGAACTAAATTCTTTGGACAAGCCTTGAACTGTCCAACTTCTACTTAAGGGGTAGGACAGATTTGCACCCCAGTCCTCCTTTGCACATCCTGCAAGGAGAATTCTCATTGCTGGACTCACACTTAAGGGTGTCGGCTGACGAGAGAGAGACTGAGTCAAATCCATGACTTGGGCCCAACTTTTCCTTTCATGTACTGGTATTGTTTTCATTGTATGTATGTGAGATTCTTTAATGGTGAATACAAATTGTTCAGACCAAGTTCTCCAAGTGTTTCATTAGTCGTCCACTTTGCTCCAGCAGTCCAACTTTAGCTATTGGCCCAACACACCGGTAACTATGTTAATCCCAAGTGTTAAAAAGGATGTTACATACACCGCTTTGTATCGGTCTTTTACCTTGAATTCCAATAACTGATTCATGTTTGTGGCTGTAATGTGACAAAATGTGGAAAAGTTCAAGGGGGCCCAATACTTTTGCAAGCTTCTGTATGAGCAGGCGGAGGGAGACATGGTCACCCCCCACCCCCCCCACCCCCCCCCCCCCCCCACTCTCTATTAACCCTCGGGGCAAGGGGGGCTGGGAGGAGGAGTTGGGTGTTCGGTTGGGGTCTGGGTTGCCGGTACCCCCCTGCCACTGCGGAGCAGGGGACGGTCTGCTTGTTTCCACCCCAGGGAGGGGGGTAACATCTGGGTCTAGTTGCGGGTTCCCCCTCAGGGGGCAAGGGTACCTGGACCTGGGGTGCAGAGTATGTTTGGGAAGTGTGATTGTGTGTACGGTGTCCATTTATGTCTGTCCCCATTTTGGGTGAGTGCTGAGAGTTTGTGGTTGTGTGCATGAGGGTGGGAATGGACATTTGTGTCTGTGTGTGACTGTTTGTCTGTGTCTATGTGTCGGGTTGGGCCTTGGACTCCGCCTCTGGGTACATCTCAGGTCCCCCAAGATGTGGGGGCCTATCTCCCCTCACCACACTCCCTGCCAGTGCCTGATGCCCTCGGACGTCAGGGCGTTGGTGGTTCTTGATGTCCGGGGCTAGGTGCTCGGGTATGTGCCTGCTCACTCTCGGTGGCTGCGTTGCGGGGTCTGGCACCCATGGCTCTGTCAGGCCCCTTCCACGGGGTGGGGAGCCCCATGCCTCTGCCCTCTAGGCCTGGGGCCAGTTCTGCTCTGGCGCAGCTGGCTACCGGCTGAGCCCGCGGGCATGTCACTGCAGCCCCCTCTGGCTTTTGCTTGATGGCTGCCTCATCTGGGGCTCCCCTCAGCTCCTTCCGGGAGGATGGCGTGGTTGCCCCTCTGGTGGTCCTACTAGGGCTCTCGCGCTCTGGGGACTTCTGGATGTCTGGGGCCTGAATCTCCTCCGTGCCTGCTTCATGCCCTGGGGGACGGGGCTATAGCTCCCCATACCCTAAGACAGATTGTTACATGGAGAAGCCTTTTGAATACAAACGCGCTCATCCACACAGGTGCACACACAGGTGTGCACACGGGTGTACACACAAACACAGTTGTACACACAGGTGTACACACGTGTTGTCAACTGCCAGTAAAACAGAGAAGAAGAAGGGTGTTACATACACCACTTTGTATTGGTCTTTCATGTGGAATGAAAGACCAATACGAGATGATGCAGCACATAATAGCAATAGAAAAATAATAAAAATAAAATAAAAATGTAATAAAATATATTATATTTAATAATAAAAATATAAAAATAAATTCAAGATCACTATATAAATGATGATTATGTTAAAATCACATTTTAATAATTGTTGCTCACCTTTGTTTCTGATAATGTCTCTTTTAAGAGAATCGCATGCCATCAGCTGTCGTGGTTGAAGTTTGGCTTTGAGGGTTGGGGAGCAGAAAACACTTTTACGGACCTTTTCATTTCATATCCAGTTCTGCTTTAAAGTTTTAAGGATACTTTAAAAGTGCTCATCTTTGCTCACCTGAAATCTTTGTTAAACAACAACAAACATAAATTAGTAACAAAAACACAGTGTGGAAGGTAAGTAAAGGCATTACACACCATTATCAGGCCGAATGCTCCTAAATTTGCAACTTCAAATCTCTGTGAGCAATCTTCAACGTGCTTTCAACAAGGAAAAGTCCTAAACTTACTGCAGCCTGACTTAAAATCTGACTACAAAGGGTTCACAGACAGAGAGGTGCTTTTTAATGTTTGTTGGTAAGTCACTGATCATTTACAGTGTTACAGAGTCTGGACATCTTTGTGCTGCCCTCTAGTTGAAGAGACTGTAATTGTTCTGGCCGTGACACCGATCGCTTGGAGTGCTAATCAGGTGGAACCGGATCATCCTCCATGGCACACCTGGTCACTTCTGATGGTACACACCTATGTGCCGCAGCACAGTGGTTGGGAAACCGTGTTTTAGGTGTTATAAAAAAAATCTAAATATATTTATAGATAAACAGTAATATTTTAAAATAATATTCATAACCATCTATACGGTTGGAAGATAAAGACTACATACATCAAAACCACTAGTTTCTGACACAGAGTGTGACTCGTACTGAGCTGATATGAACACTTGTAAGACTAAGCTACCGGAGACCGTGCTCTCTATTATTGTTTCTGTCCTAATTGTTTCTCCTGATTGGTTTCAGCTCAGATATCCATATTCTTATGCTTTTTCCTTTTGGTAGATCAAAGCAACCTGTGCTGTTTGTGCTACTTCCATTTTGATTCCAAGAAGAAGAATGCTTCAAAGAAGTGGCGTTCATGATCTCACTTCGCAGTGTGCCAATAATGGTTACACACTGCATATGGTTTAAAGGTTTTCAGGTTTCAGGTGTGGATAAGAAGCACATGCTATCATTTCCTTTTTAATATGATGGATGAAGTCAGGAGGCATCTGCTTGTGACTGTGCACAGATGAATCAAATCCAATTTCTACCCGTCTCTACTGTGTCAAGATTTAGCTGACGTTTGCTATAATTGTCTATTCCAGCTCACGTAGGCCAACGCAAAGAAACAGATTTATGAAACTCTCTTTGATTACATGCACATGTAAACGTCTTTATCCTCTTACAAATAAAACTGTAATGGCAAACATGACCAGCTGTGCTTATTTCTGACTCATGAATGTTTGTAAACATTACTTTATGAAAGTAAATATATATTTTAGAAAAATATTGACGTAATATCTGTGTGAAGGTTCTCAGCCATCCAGGTGATTGTAGTCTCAGGAGACTTCTTTAAATGTCCTTCATGAGTTTCAACTCTTATCTGAGAAGCTTCTTCAGTTCTAAGAGCAACTGGTGGAGAGTCCCTAATTTCAAGCTCTATGGGAGTTTACCCCCAAGAGGAACAATGGACCCTGGATTGACCCACTACCTACCTAATCACACAAGCCAAAGTGTGAAAACAGGTGTGGGTCAAAATCAGTCAAAGTTTCAGGTGAACTCATTGTGAAACAGTTCCACCCTATCATGTGATATCCTGAGGTCAGAAGGCCCCGGATGTGAGTGGGTGTTAAGGATCTCAAACCTGGATTATAGTTGGTGTCTAAGCCCCGCCCTCTGTTCAAAGATGGCCGTTCACAGTGGACATAGATGCTTCTGTCACTCCTCTTTCAAACCATCTGTCTTCTCTGTCCAACATGTGAACATTGGTGTCCTGAAAGGAGTGACCTTTGACCTTTAGATGCAGATGGACAGCTGAGTCTTGTCCCGTCCAGGTGGCTCTTCTATGTTGTGTTTATGAAGTGGCTGTTTGGTCTCTCCAGTGTAGAGGTCTGAGCATCCCTCGCTACACTGTACAGCTACACCACGTTGTTGAGTTAGGAGATGGACCAGTGTGTGTCTGAGTGTGTGTCTGAGTGTGTGTCTGAGTGTGTGTCTGGGTGTGTGTCTGGGTGTGTGTCTGGGTCTGAGGTACACTGGGATGTCGTGTTTGGAGAAGACTCAGTTTTTCTGATAAACCTGCTACATAGAGGATGATGATGTTGTTTGTCTTCTCTGCTGTCTGATCTTCTTCTCGGTGCCTCTTTGCTGAGTTGATGAAAGTCCAGTTAGGATCACCACATGTTTGAAGAGCCTCCTTTACATGTGTGTTCCCTCTTTTTCCCATCAGGCTTAGAGGGAACACTTTCTGCCCGGTGTTGTAGGGTCCTGATTACTCCCAGTTTGTGCTCCAGAGGGTGGTGGGAGTCACAGAGGAGGTGCTGGTCTGTGTGTGTCGGGCAAGTTCTGAGGAGTCAGCCGAATGACAAGAACAAGATCTGAGCTATCAGCAACTACGCCAGCCAGTTATCAGGTAGCCTACTAGGCTAACAAGCTGGTCAAAGACGTAGATAGAAGCCACTGACATTAATACAAGGAAGCTCCTGACCATGCATGGAAGGGTTCACACCAAATACAGCAGCCGGAGGCTGTATGCTAGGCAGAAGGAAGGAGGCCGGGGACTGGTGATGAGACAACGAGCATCCATGAGTACATCAGGAAGATGGCCATAACCAACCGCGTGGTCAGGGAACACCTCAGGAACCTGAGAACGAAGAGGAGCGTGGAGAAGCCCAAACCCTGGCTTTTGACCTGAGTGGATGGTCCTTCTCCTCTTTTGTCCAAAGGATGGACATGTTTAAAAAAAAAACAAAAAAAACATGGATGCCATATTTCATCTAATTAAATTTCAGTTGAATTAAATTCAATTTATTTAAATTAATTTGATGCATTTCCACTTCAGTCCATTTTAAATGAGCATTGGCCCAAAAAGGGTGGAGCGTTGCTGGGTAGTGGATCATGTTCACATATTGGCACTGTGGTCTAAGGGTCTGACAGTCACACGCAGCCAACACTGATATTCAGCCACGTCCATTGCACCCAAAGAGTCATCCTGATTCAACCTGCGATGATATTTTGTGTTCCAGATGACGAGAGATGTTTTGTAGGTTGTTGAGTCTCTGCCCGTCTTTCCTTCTCTGCCTACATGAGATGCTCTTTTATAGCAGTCACATCTGACCTGACTCTTTTCTTTTCACTTGTTTTTCCAGCCTGTTGTTGTCCCTAACACACTGTCATTTAGACTTGATGCTGCCATCAAATTGAAAATGATGGAGTATAAAACTATCTCAGTTAAAACATGTGTAATGGAATTGAAGTCAAATGCAAGTCATCACGTTCTGCTTTCTTACACAATGTCACAGCTTTGTGGGATGGAGCTGGGATTGTTTGGCCTCCTTCTGTAAGACAGAAACAACTGTTTTTAAATTAATATCAAATTAAATGTATTTACTGGAATTATTCATTTTATAAGTCTCACCTATACTTTCTCACCTGCCAACCGGTGGCAGCAGATGGCCCCGCCCCTCCCTGAGCCTGGTTCTGCCGGAGGTTTCTTCCTGTTAAAAGGGAGTTTTTCCTTCCCACTGTCGCCAAAGTGCTTGCTCATAGGGGGTCATATGATTGTTGGGTTTTTCACTGTATGTATTATTGTAGGGTCTACCTTACAATGTAAAGCGCCTTCATGTGACTGATGTTGTGATTTGGCGCTGTGTAAATAACATTGAATTGCTCATAGTGGTCACACACGGCCCTCCTTCTCTCTCCAGAACAGGCCAGCAGCAGTGCATGAGCCAACCCACAACGGCCCCCCCCAGCCCTGCATGAGCCCCGCCTTGATGAATACTTCCTGGGTGAGAGACTACTTTGTTTTGCTTTTCCACCCCTCCAAACTGCAGACCCTGCTGTGCTGCCGTTGATAAGTCAGTGACTTCATTCTCTGCATTTCTTTTGACACAGTATTTACAGTGATGATGCCATATGTGCTCATTTAAATGACTGCAAATGGACAGGTTTATATAGCAATTATCAACTCTACCTGAGCACTCTTTATAGGACTGGACTTCTTCACATGCTTTCTAACAGTCGTGGACATTCACACTGCAGTGAAAGCATCGGAGAATGTTTGGCATGCAGACTGAGCCCGAGTAGCCCAGAGTGATGGGTAAATGATGCCTTCTGTAGTGTATGGCATCTTGTCCTTATCCTGTCAACACAGTGTGAACACACTGTTGGTGTGTTGCTTAGTGGTGACATCTGTTGGATTAAAAACATATTGCAGGCAAACTGGATAAAGAGTGTGGAGACAGAAACAGGTTCTTTCTGACGGCTCGATGAGTGAGTGAGGAAGGGTCTGCTTGGCATAACCAGCTGATGATACAGTGGGTCGTCAAGTTAAGTCAACTCAAGGCTTCATTATCACTGAACACGTGTGTTTTTAGTCACAACTCATGTGTGTTACTCTTTGTGGGCACAGTTTGTCCCTGTTTTTAAAAGAGACAACTGGAGCTTCCACAGGTCACAGCTCCAAACCAAATCTGTGACCAATCTGAATTTGGAACAGAACGGAGTCGTTATTGACAGGCATTCATATTTCATTCTGTCCAAATGAAACCACTCACACTGTAGTCTCATTTTGATTAACTGTCTTCTTAAAGGTCACAACATTAAAGCATTTTTACAATATTCAGAATGATTCACATGGATATGAATGTGGCGAGGTTGATCAGGAATAGTTGTTTGTTCCTGTTATTCCTGAAAACAACAAACACGGATTCGATTTTGAGCAGAATGTCAATCTGATGTTTTCCCCGTACCGCTGACCTGTTTGTCTCTCAGGCATTTGTCTTTGTTTTTTCTTCCTTTCCACTCTTAGCAGTATCACTACCAAGAAGATGACTCACCACCACGTGACCAGGGATTCCCACAGCTCACTAGTGGGCTTTGTGCGCCTGAGCTTGTGCACGTTTCACAGAAGAACCTGTCAGAGATTGAAAACGTGCACGGCTACGTGTCCCATTCCCACATCTCTCCTCTCAAGGTCAGCACCCAACGTTCTCCTCGCTCTCCTGGTCGGGCGTTTCTATCCGACACCAATGCATCTGACTGTATTCAGCCGTTTAAATATGTAGCACGTGCTATTGAGCTCAGTAGCACCATGTCAGATATGCAGTCATTTGACACATCCAGCAGTTGTGGCTCTTTTCAGGCTTGAACCAGCAGAAGGCAGCGTTGCAACTGGAAACATGTCCCGTGGTTTGCAGTTTATATGTAGCTGCTGTTTGAAATCTCCCACTGTTTTTAAAAAGGGAAAACGTCCTGGTTTCATTGGAAACTTAAAAGCTGATGTAAGAGGACTTATAACCAATCTTATATCACACTTGTCACGGGAGGGAGCGAGAGGGATCGGACTCGGACGCAGGTGGAAAGTCACAAAGGGGGTTTATTTCAGTTCTCCAGGTCAAAATATACACAAGTGGTTGGGAAGGGATCCAGGGCAGCCAGGGGTCCGGTGCGCTATATACAGGTGAGGGAAGGAGCACGGGGAACAGGGGAGCGGTCTCTCTCTGCGCGAGGGAACAGGCGAGGTCCCTCACACGCCGGGTCGGGGTGGTGCTCGAGTAACCTGAACACAGGGGACACGCTGAAGCTCGAGAACTTGCGGAAGAAAACATGAGCTAGAAATGCACCAACCGATGCGATGCAGTAATCCAGCCAAGACCTGCTCACAGCTTCTGCCTTCAGCAGCGGCTGGAATAATGATGACTCCCAGGTGTGCAGAGACACAGGCCTGGGGTGAGCTCTGCCCACACCGAGCGTGGAGCGCCAGGGAGAGAGAGACACACACACACACACACACACATAACAAAACACATGTAGCCTTACCGAGCCCCCCAGGCAGGCACGGGGACCATGACAATACTGCCTCCTGTCAGCTACACTTTAGAATACAGCCTGCGACTTATCCTCTCATTAAACGTCGTCTCCAGGCTCCTTCTTTGTAATGTCATGTGTTTTACAGAAAAGGAAACAGATGTTATACTGCAGGTCATTTGAAGTTCACTGTAAGTTGCCTCTGTACAACACCACAGTGCATTTTAATCAAACAATAAATATATGCAGTCCCAGAGAGCAGCCATTTGGCTTTTCTACCTATAAAACCGGCCGGACAGCCACGTGGCTGGAAGGCTTTCAGCTCCTATCCTCACCACCCGTGAACGACTGCTTCTGTGGTGTGGACAGGGTGGAGTGGTTCGTTTCCTGAGGACAAAAGGAAGTTCACACCTTCCTTTTGTTAAACAGCAGGCCATCCACCGCCCCACCCACCCCACTCCCCTGCAGACTACTCAGGCAATTACCCAATTTACACATGAATTGATGCTAAACGATTAGCCAAGTTAGCTCCCTCTTGTCCTAAGAACCGCTGGAAAAACCTGGGTCTTCTATGAGCGTGATGAGCGTGCGTATCATGAATGCTGGGTCTGCACCTACTGGTAACTTGTTTGCCATGTCGCAATAAAACATATACTGAAAACCTGGATTATTCTGGTTAGTCACATTGTACTGCTATTATTTTGAACAATACTGTAAGTCTTGAACCAGTTATCCATTAGCATGGCTACATTGGAAGGCTAAGTTAGCAGACTAGATTTTGCATTCTTTCACCTGAACAAATAAGTTAATCTCGTCTACTGACTTAGTTCTAAATTGATTAAGCTACTAAGTGTGTGCTACTCTGATGTCAGTGACTCACTCACTCTACCTGTATGATATCCAGCCCAGGTTGCGGGTATTCTAAAACAGGCAGCTGTTCATCAATGTTCATAAGGCCAATCTCATCAGGGTCTGCTCCCTGACTCACTAGATACACAACTTCCTGAAGTAGACTGGTGCCTGCAATGACAGAAAAGACAATCAGGGAACAATGAAAAAAGTCAAATTGCAGCAAGAAACAATGAAAGTTGCTGGATCGACAGTTGATGAGCATAAATTATTTCAGAATTGAAGCCAAACTAACTTGAGTAAAGACAGAGGTGGGACATTTCTTACTAGGTACTGCAGGCGTGGTTTTGTCTTAGGACACCTTACGATATTTACGTACACAAGCATACTCTACCTGCGGTTCTTACTAAGTGGAAATTATGAAAAAATCATATTTTGTTCATACATTAGCCGCACCGGACGAATAGCCGCAGGTGCGCTAGCGGGCTAGTAGCGCTTGCGGGCTAGTAGCGCTTGCGGGCTAGTAGCGCTAGCGGGCTAGTAGCGCTAGCGGGATAGTAGCGCTAGCGGGCTAGTAGCGCTAGCGGGATAGTAGCGCTAGCAGGCGGGCTAGTTGTTAGTAGCGGCGGCGCAAGGGTTGCCTTGCGGGGGGAGGGCAACGGAGCGACTGCTCCACCTGCCTCGGATGAGCCCCGCAAAGTGGGCCGCCCACCGCCACCCGGCCGACCGAGCTCTTAGAGCCAATCCTTATCCTGAAGTTATGGATCTGACTTGCCAACTTCCCTTAGCTGCCTTGTTCTAACATGCCAGAGGCTGTTCACCTTGGAGACCTGCTGCAGATATGGGTACAGGGCCAGCCAGAGCCAGCTTGCTAATCTAGTCTCTTTTTCGCGCTAATTCGTACGGCACTACTTTGGCTGGCGGACGGACATGTGACCAACATAGAAAAGCCGCACCGGACAATAAGCCGCAGGGTTCAAAGCTCGTGCAAAAAGTAGCGGCTTATAGTCCGGAAATTACGGTATATGCATTATTATTAGATATTTTTTAACTGTATGAAAAACAGGACTTTCTTTTTTTTAAACACAATGAGCATTTACTATCTATGCCAACATGGAGATTTTAGAGACGATAAACATATAGTGAAGTATTTATATTTGATTTTATACCAAACTTAGTTACCCAGACCAACCTTAATTACCAATTAAGCCTGCAATTCTTTTGTTTCCAGCTCAGTTGAGGCTTTCTGCTCTCTTTTGACTCAGGCTTGCTTTCATCAGCCTGATTTCCAGCAGCAAGAGCTCCTGCACACACCTGCCAAGTACCAAATGGCACATAAATGGCCAAGCTAATAATGTAGTAGATAATGAGACACATTTTTTCCTTGGAAAATGTTCACACATTCAACAGTAGATAGCAAAGTTACTCTAAATAAATTATTTAAATAGACAACAGTTTACTAAAGACAGTTTGTGCTACTTTCCTCTCTGAACATATAAAACAGTTCATGTGGCTATAAAAATACTCTTATGATATAACTATAACATAACATTAAAATCAGTCAGAACTGCAAAATGTAGGCGTTTCTAATATTACCCATAATTAAGCTCAACTGCAGGGGGCTGGGGACTTAAACAATAGTGGCTACAAAGATGTGGTCAGTTTATTTGATAATGTTCTATTTTTCAGTAAAAGTAGAAACACCGTTAGTATTTTTATTGTATGAAGTGCCACCGTACCCAAAAAAATGTTTAATTACAGGTTCCACATCTAAATTCTATATATTACTAAGCTAAAATAACAGAATTAGTAGAGTGAACAGAACACCAAACACTCTTTGAGGTCTTAATTCAGCCATGGGAAGTCAATGAGTCAAATGTAAAAGTGTGTTCTTTGCTAAAAGACATCTTGGAAGAAATTATTACTGTTTCCACTTTTTTTCAGTCACCCTAATCGCTTAGACTTTAACCTTTTAATCCCCAGTTACAAAGTATTACCCTTCTCACATTGTTAATGTAAAAAAATGTACAAAAAAAATGGTGCACTCTGATTGGCTGCAATCAGATCACACCACATGAAACTTGAAGGACACTGCTCCATTAAGCAATGGAAATAGTCAGCATTTTAACGCAGTGCGATCAGTTCATCCCAGCTTGTTGCTTAATAAATTAAAGGCTAACCGGTGTTCTACATTACTGGGTGATATGAATGAGACTGACTCCTCACACTTGGAGAAAAATTAAGTGAATGCTCTCAAGTTAGTCACATACTGGCTTTGAAACCTAATAAATTGCATAAGAAAGTTTTTTGGTTTATTTATTTATTTATTTTCAGTTTTCCAATAAAAGCTTTCTCGTTCTAAAAGAAAACTTTTATAACACATTAGCACCAGTTGTGGAGCGTGTTTCACTCCTGAAAGGGTTCAGTTGTATTTGATACATGAAAAAAATTCAGCTGTGGCTTTACAACTAAAAGTTTTCTTTGGGCCTGGGATACAACACTGAATAAAGTGATCATATAACTCTGAGATTCAAAAACAATAGATTCTTTTTACATGTATTCAGTTGCACAACAGTTTGGAGTCCATCCATCCACTCGCAGCCACTTATCCTTTTCAGGGTCGCGGGGGGCACTGGAGCCTATCCCAGCTGTCTTGGGGCGAGAGGCGGGGTACACCCTGGACAGGTCGCCAGTCTGTCGCAGGGCTAACACACATAGACAGGGTCGTTTTGAAAATCTCTTTTTTCTTAAAGTACAAAAGAATCGCTTTTTTCATCTAATTTAGCAACAAAGAACGAAAATAATTTATCAAAAATCCCAGAGATTCTACAAAAAAGAAGCTAATTTTATAAATATGTTATGGAAAGCATTAATTTGCCCGCACAGAGTGGTTAAATACACTCAGCTTGAATGCAGATTATGACCCCTAAAACAATATAAACTAGAGAAATGTGCATTTCCGAGGGAAAATGATGTGTGAATGCTTAAAAGCTGAAACTGAAATACTTTTCCATGTTTGGGACATGCACGTTTTTTTTTGTAATGAAAGTCAATGGGCAATAGTCAAAGTTCCGAACATGGAACATTCGTTTCCATGGTGCATTCGTTTCCATGGTGCATTCGTTTCCATGGAGCATATCTGCATATGCACCGAACGAATATTCCATGTTCAGAACTTACCATAAAAACTTTGTTATTTTTTAAAAAAGTATAACAGTACTAACTGCTGTTTATTTCTAAAAATAAAGAAATGTCATGGTGAGGTACTAGTTGCCCTCCATGCAAACTTTCTCATATTGAGGATACCCCTCCAACACATGGCCATAACCTCCTAACCGTAGTGGCTAGAACTGTCATTCTTGGACCGTAAGAATTAGAAGGATTTGGTGAACAATCGTACAAGTTTTCAGGGGTCTGTAAACATCCATGTAGAAGATACGATGAGCGAGAAAAGTGCTTCATTTCCAGAGTCCAGCTCTGTGTTTGATCAGGTGTCTATGGAGAGTTTTCAGACTGTGTTGCTCTGAGGCGACTTGCCAAATATCTGTAACTCCCACAACAATGATAGTGA